>NC_069489.1:19088598-19343131 GCF_026875155.1 Cherax quadricarinatus | reverse complement strand
GTTCCAAAGCAGATTTCTGGCGGGGCTCATCTGCTTTTGTTGCCACCTCCAGCAGGAGGCTTCTGGCAGGGCTACACCCTGCTGTTGTTGCCACCTCCACAGGAGTCTTCTGGCAGTGCTACATCTGCTTGTTGCCACCTCCAGCAGGAGTCTTCTGGCAGGGCTACATCTGCTTCTTGTTGTCCATCTCCAGCAGGGATTCTTCTGACAGGGTTACATCTGCTCTTGTTGCCGCCTCCAGCAGGAGTCTTCTGGCCAGGGCTACATCTGCTCTTTTTGGGCACCTCCAGCAGGAGTTTCTGGCAGGGCTGCATCTGCTGTTGTTGCCACCTCCAGCAGGAGCTTCTGGCAGGGCTACATCTGCTGTTGTTGCCACCTCCAGCAGAGTCTCTGGCAGGGCTACATCTACTGTTGTTGCCACCTCCAGCAGGAGTCTTCTGGCAGGGCTACATCTGCTGTTGTTGTCACCTCCAGCAGGAGTCTTCTGGCAGGGCTACATCTGCTCTTGTTGCCACCTCCAGCAGGAGTCTTCTGGCAGGGCTACATCTGCTGTTGTTGTCACCTCCAGCAGGAGTCTTCTGGCAGGGCTACATCTGCTCTTGTTGCCACCTCCAGCAGGAGTCTTCTGGCAGGGCTACATCTGCTGTTGTTGCCACCTCCAGCAGGAGTCTTCTGGCAGGGCAACATCTGCTCTTGTTGCCACCTCCAGCAGGAGTCTTCTGGCAGGGCTACATCTGCTCTTGTTGTCACCTCCAGCAGGAGTCTTCTGGCAGGGCAACATCTGCTCTTGTTGTCACCTCCAGCAGGAGTCTTCTGGCAGGGCTACATCTACTGTATGTTGCCACCATCCGGGAGGAGTCTTCTGGCAGGCTACATCTACTGTTGTTGCCACCTCCAGCAGGAGTCTTCTGGCAGGGCTACATCTGCTCTTGTCACCTCCAGCAGGAGTCTTCTGGCAGGGCAACATCTGCTCTTGTTGTCACCTCCAGCAGGAGTCTTCTGGCGGGGCCTACATCTACTGTTGTTCCCAACCTCCAGCAGGGTCTTCTGGCAGGGTAAATTATGTTGTTGCCACCTCCAGCAGGATTTCTGGCAGGGTAATCTACTGTTTTTTGGCCACCTTTCCCCCCGGGGGGTTTTTCCTGGCAGGGAAACATCTCTGTTTTTTGCCACCCCCCCGCAGGAATCTTCTGGCGGGGTTTCATTTCCCTCTTTTTTGTCACCTCCACGGGAAAGCCCTTCGGGCGGGCTCCCATTCCCTGTTGTTCCCATTCCAACCCAGGAGTCTTCTGGCGGGGCTAAATTTTGCTTTTTGTTTTTTAAACCTTTCCCAGAAAGGGGGTCCTTCTGGGGGGCAACATCTGTTTTGTTTTGGGCCACCTCCACGGATTTTTTCTGGAAAGGGCTACATCTGCCTTTTTGTCACCCCCCTAGTTAACAACCAAAAACCCTTTTTAAACTGGGCTTAGAAATTAAAAAATTGGGGGCCCCTACACTGTTAAACTAAATTTGGGTTTGCAACCCTAATGAACTAAACCAAAAACCTTATGAACTGGCTTGACTCTGCATATTACTGTTTTCTATTTCATATTAAGGGCTCTTGACTCATGTAATGACTCCAAAAAAATGCTCATTGGAAAAAGCCGGGTATGGGTACTTAAAACCCCGGGGGAAAAAGGGAAATTTAAAGACAATTGCTATGGTTGCCATCACACTTTGGGTTTTACTCCTTCATATAAAGTTGATATGTTACCCAAGAAGGGAGTCCCCGGGAAAGAAAATGTAGAATAACCTTTTTTATATCTGTTTTCTAGCATTAGGAATAATGTTGGGAGAGAAGTAAAAAATTTGAAAAGGGGATTGTTATAAAATTGTATTTAAAAAAGCTGAAATATCTATAACCCACTATGATAAACATAAAACGTAGAAAAGATTTTTTAGGGGAGCAACTTGCCGATGTGAACATTTGATTTTTGTAGTGGCCAGGCTTAGGTTTTGGTTACAAGTATGATGATGTTGTGGGTGCCCGGGTTAGGGTTTGGGTTTTACAAGTACTGACTGATGTTGTAGTGGCCACCCTTGGGTTTGGGGTTTAAAAGGGTACTGACGGATGTTGTAGGGGCCAGTTTTGGGCCCCTTTGGTTAAAAAAGTACGATGATTTTGAAGTGGCCAGGCTTGGGGTTTTGTTTACAAGTACGGGACTGTTGTTTTTTAGTGCCGGGTTTAGGTTTGGGTTACAAGTACTGACTATGTTGAAAGTGGCCAGGCTTAGGCTTGGTTACAATACGGGAACTGATGTTGTATTTGACCAGGTTTAGGTTTGGGGTTAAAAAGAAATTTGACTGATGATTTTTAAAGGGGGCAGGTTTAGGCTTGGTTAAATTACTAAATAAAGGTTGGGGGCCCGGGCTTGGGTTGGGGTTAAATTACTAAATGATGTTGTAGGGGCCCAGGTTGGGCCCTTGGGGTTACAAGTACTGATGTGTTGTATTGGCCCAGGCTTGGGGTTTGGTTAAAAAGAAAAACTGCGGTTTGTGGGCCAGGCTTAGGTTTGGGTTTTACAATTTACGGGACTGATTTTGGGTATTGACCGGGCTTGGCTTGGTTAAAAGTATGACTGTGTTGTAGGGGCCCCGGGTTAGGCTTGGTTCCCAAGTACGACGTTGTTGTAGGGGCCCCAGGCTTAGGTTTGGGTTTCAGTATTGCGATGTTGTGTGACCGGCTTAGGCGGGTTTACAAGTACTGACGATTTTGTAGGGGCCCCAGGTTTAAAGGACCTTGGGTTAAAAGTACCTGACTGAGGGTTGAAATTTGGGCCCGGCTTAGGTTTGGTTTAAAATTTCTGTGAGTTGTAGTGGCCCCAAGGCTTAGGTTGGGTTTACAAGTACTGAATGAATGTTTGTAGTGGCCAGGCTTAGGTTTGGGTTTCCCAAGTATGACTGATTTTTTTAGTGGGGGCCCTTTGGGCCTTGGGGAAAAAGTAGGGACTGATGTTGTAGGGGGCCAGGCTTGGGCCTTGGGTTTTTAAAAAGTACGAATGTTGTTTTTAAAGTGACCGGGCTTTGGCTTGGGAAACATAGTACTAAACTGATGTTGTAGGGGGCCCCCGGCTTATGTTGGGGTCACAAGAACTGACTGATGTTTTTAAGGGGCCGGTTTAAATTTGGGTTAAACAAGAACTGATGATTTGTAGTGACCAGGTTTTTAGGCTTGGTTTAAAGTACTGACTAAAGGTTGAAAGTTGGCCAGGCTTATTTTTTTGGTTATAATTTTGGGAACTGATTTTTTTGGGGCCAGGCTTTTTTTTTGGTTCCAAGTCCTGAGATGTTTTATTTGGCCGGGCCCTTACCCCTTGGGTTAAAAGTACTGACTTAAATGTAGTGGCCGGGCTTGGGCTTTGGTTTCAAGCCCTGCTGAGGGTTGTAGTCCCCAAGGCTTAGGTTTGGTCCCCAAGTATGATTTAAATTTTTGGAGTGGACCCGGGCTTAGTTTGGTTTACAAGTACTAAACGAGGGTTGTAGTGGCCAGGCTTAGGTTGGTTAAAAAGTATGACTGATGTTGTAGGGGCCAGGCTTTTTGATGGAAACAAGTATGAATTGATGTTGTATTTGGCCAGGTTAAAAGTTTTGGGTTACAAGTCCCTGACTGATGTTGTAGGGGCCCCGGTTATGTTGGGAAAACAAGTATAACTGATGTTGTAGGGGCCCAGGTTTAAATGTTTGGGTTTCACAAGTACGGGACTGATGTTGTATGGCCCAGGTTAGGTTTTGGTTACAAGTATAAATGATGTTGTAGGGGCCGGGCTTAGGCTTGGTTAAAAATATGACGATGTTGTAGGGGCCCCGACTTAGCTTGGTTACAAGTACTAAATGTGTTTGAAATTTGGCCAGATTTAAAGGCTTGGTTTCCAAAGTATGACTGATGTTGTAGGGGCCCCAGGCTTAGGAAATGGTTACAAGTACTGATTGATGTTGTAGGGCCCAGGCTTAGTTTTGGGTTAAAAGGGTACTGACAAATGTTGTAGGGGGCCAAAGGTTTAGTTTGGTTCCCAATCTGATAAAGTTGAATGGCCGGGCCCTTGGGCCCTTGGGTTTTTCAATTTATTTGACTGTGTTGTAGTAGCCAGGCTTAGGCTTTTTTGGCAAGTACTTACTGATTTTGTAGTGGCCAGCCCTTTGGGGTTTGGGTTTCAAGTATGACTGATGTTGTAGTGGTCGACTTAGGCTTGGTTCCCAAGTATTATGGAGTTGTGTGGCCAGATTTTTAGGTTGGTTAAAAGTATAAATGTTTGTTGAGGGGTCAGGCTTGGGCCCTTGGTTACAAGTACTGATGATGTTGTGGGGCCCCAGGTTTTAAAGGTTTGGTTAAAAGAAACGACTGATACTTTTAGTGCCAGGTTAGGTTGGTTAAAAGTACGCTGTTTTTAAGGGGTTCGGTTTTGGTTGGTTACAAGTATTACTGTTTGTTGAAAGGGGGCCCGTTGGGTTTTGGGGTTACAAGTATGCGATGTTGAAAGGGGCCCCAGGCTTAGGCGGGTTAAAAAGTACTGATGTATTTTTTTGGGGCCCGGGCTTGGCTTTTTTAAACAAGACTGACTGAGAAGTGGCCAGGTTTAAAGGTTTATTACAAGGGGTGACTGTTTTTTTAAGTGGCCAGACTTAGGTTTGGTTTTACAATTTACGATGATTTTTGTAGTGGCCAGGCTTAGGCGGGTTTAAAATTTAATAAACTGATACTTTAGGGGCCAGGTTTTAGGTTTGGGTTTCCCAAATCCCGCTGATTTGTAGTGGTAAGGCTTAGGCTTGGTTACAAAAATTTACTGATGTTGTAGTGGTCGGGCTTAGGTTTGGTTTAAAGTACTGACTGATTTTTGTAGGGGCCAGGCTTAGGTTTTGGTTACAAGTATAAACAATTTTTTAGGGGCCAGGCTTGGGTTTTGGTTTTAAAAAGTACTGATGATGTAGGGGGCCGGGTTTAAGGTTTATTTAAAGTGCTGAGATGTTTTGGCCAATTGGGTTGGTTAAAAGTATTAAATTTGATGTTGTAGTGGCAAGGCTTAGGTTTGGGTTTCCAAGGGAAACGACTAAACTTTTTGGGGCCCCAGGTTTATTTTTGGGTTACAAACTGATAAAGTTGTAGTGGTCGGGTTAGGTTTTTGGTTACAATTTAATTAGATTTTGTAGGGGCCCAGGTTTTTGGTTTGGTTAAAAGTCTAAATGATGTTGTAGGGGCCCGGCTTGGGGTTGGTTACAAGTACCTGACTGATCCTTTATTGGGGGCCAGGTTTAGGTTTGGGGGGTTTTACAAGTTTGACGGGATGTTGTAGTGGTCGGGGCTTAGTTTGGGTTTTTACAAGTATTATGTTGTTGTAGTGGTCAGGTTAGGTTTGGGTTTTAAAAGTACTGATTTAAATTGGTTGTAGGGGCCCAAGGGGTTTTGGGTTGGGTTTTACAAGTACGAGATACTTTTAGGGGCCAGGCTTGGGGTTTGGGGTTTACAAGAAACTGACTGGGGTATGGCCAGGTTTTGGGTTTAGTTCAAGTGTGACTAAATGTTGTAGGGGCCAATTGGCTTGGTTAAAAGTACTGCTGATGTTGTAGGGGCCGGTTTTAGGTTTGGTTAAAAAAGTACTGACTGATACTTTTAGTGGCCGGGTTAGGCTTGGTTACAAGTACACTGATTTTTGTAGGGGCGGCTTGGGCCCTTTGGTTAAAAATATTTCTGATGTTGTATGGGTAGGTTTTTGGGGCCTTGGGTTACAAAGTATGACTGTGTTTTTTGGGGCCGGTTTAAAGGCTTGGTTACAAGACTGACTGATATTTTTTAGGGCCGGTTTGGGCTTTTTTTACAAGAGGACGATGTAGGGGCCCAAAGGCTTGGTTTTTTTTAAAAAGTGTTGACTAAATGGTTTGTAGTGGCCAAAATTGGGGCTTTTTTTACAAGAAATGATGATGTTTTTAGTGGCCAGGTTGGGTTTGGGGTTACAATTATGACTGATGTTGTAGTGGTAGGCTTGGGTTTGGGTTTAAAAGAATTTATTTGATTTTTAGGGGGCCAGGCTTAGGCCTTGGGTTAAAAGTACTTACTGTGTTGAAAGGGGTTTAGGCTTAGGTTTATTGGAGTTTACCTGGAGAGAGTTTGGGGGGTCAACGCCCCCCCCCCCCGGTTTCGTGACCGGGCCTTCCGGGGTGGATCAGCGCCTGAATAAACCCAGGCTTTTTGCTGCTGGCGCACGAAAACCAAACGTACGGCCACAGCCCGGGCTGTTTCGGAAAACGACTTTGGGTTTTGGGTCCAGTCCGGGTTGAAGCTGGGGGGCCTGGGGGGAAACCCCCCCTTTTTTTATGCGGGGAGGAATTTGAAATTCCCCGGGGGCCCCCTTTAAAACTTTTTGTATGGTCTTTTTAACGTCCCTAGTGACCCCCTGTTTTTTCTTTTGGGGGGATGGTGAAATCTTTTCTGCAATTTTTGTTTCGTGGGTGGGATTTTCGTGGGGCAATTTTCCGGTACTAGTCCCTCTAGGTTTTTTTTCCAGGTGAAATAAAAATCATGTATCTCCCCTCCTGCGTTCCGGGGAAATACAGGTTTAAAAAACCTCAAGGGGCTCCAAATTAATTGAGGTTTTTTATCTCCGTTATGCGCCCGGGGAAAGTTCTCTGAACATTTTCTAGGCCCGGAAATTTTACCTGCCTTGAAAGTGCTTTTATGTCCCAGCAATTTTCCCAAAGCCTAGATAGAAAAAGTGACCGGGAAGAGGGGTCATCATGGGTTTGGGGCCCCCCTAGTTTTGAAGGTTTCTCATTATCCATCTGTCTTTTTTCCGAAGCGATGCGATTGATCAATTTTTGGGCCCTTGAAGGGAGATCCTCCGACATGATCACTCCAGGTCTTTGACGTTGGTGTTTCGCTCTATTTTGTGGCCAGAATTTGTTTTGTACCTGATGAAGATTTAATTTCCTCATGTTTACCATATCTGAGAAATTTGAAATTTCTCATCGTTGAACTTCATATTGTTTTCTGCAGCCCTACTGAAAGATTTGGTTGATGTCTGCCTGGAGCTTTGCAGTGTCTGAAATGTCCGCCTGGAGCCTTGCAGTGTCTGCAATGGAAGAACACGTCATGCAATTCGGGTGTCATCTGCAAAGGAAGACACGGTGCTGTGGGCTGAAAATCCTTGTCTATGTCGGATATTGGGGGATGAGGAACAAAAAGGGAGCTAGTACTGTGCCTTGTGGAACAGAGCTTTTAAACCGTAGCTGCCTCGGACTTTACTCTGTTGACGACTACTCTCTGTGTATTTTACAAGTACTGACTGAATGTAGTGGCCAGACTTAGGTTTGGGTTTACAAGTACTGACTGATGTAGTGGCCAGACTTAGGCTTGGTTTACAAGTACTGACTGATGAGTGTGCCAGACTTAGGCTTGGTTACAAGTACTGACTGATGTAGTGGCCAGACTTAGGCTTGGTTACAAGTACGACTGAATGTAGTGGCCAGACTTAGGCTTGGTTACAAGTACTGACGATGTTTTGGCCAGACTTAGGCTTGGTTACAAGTACTGACTGTTTGTAAGTGGCCAGACTTAGGCTTGGTTACAAGTACTTCTGGCAGTTTAGGAGATACACAGATGATAATCTAAGCAAATAGAAAGTATGTAACCAGTCCTGTGGTCACTGTCTTGAACACTATGTGCTTAATTGTCCACTTATTGAGGAATACAGAGACAGACAGTATAATAACCTATGTGACATGTCAAGATATCTTATTAAGGAAAATAAGATACCAGATATAATAAGCAAATATCCTAAATTTACTTGTAACAGATAAGTGAACTTTAGATATAAATCCAGATGTACACCTGTTAACCCCTTTTGAGGCCTAGTTCCTAGGCCTACTGTGTATCCATATGTTCTTGTGTTACCATCCACAGGATGGATATGAGGTACACAATAAACTAGCCACTACCATCCACAGGATGGATATGAGGTACACAATAAACTAGCCACTACCATCCACAGGATGGATATGAGGTACACAATAAACTAGCCACTACCATCCACAGGATGGATATGAGGTACACAATAAACAAAGCCACTACCATCCCAGGAATGGATAGAGGTACACAATAAAACACCACTACCATCCACAGTATGGATATGAGGTACACAATAAACTACCACTACCATCCACAGATGGATATAAAGGTACACAATAAACAAGCCACTACCATCCACAGGATGGATATGAGGTACACAATAAACAGCCACTACCATCCACGGGAGGGATATGAGTACAAAATTTAACTAGCCACTACCATCCACAGGAGGGATATAGGTACACAATAAACTAGCCACTCCCAAATCCACAGGATGGATATGGGGTACAAAAATAAACAGCCACTACCATCCACAGGATGGATATGAGAAACACAATAAACAGCCACTACCAAACCACAGGAGGATATGAGGACACAATAAACAGCCACTAACATCCACAGGATGGATATGAGGTACACAATAAACTAGCCACTACCATCCACAGGATGGATATGAGGTACACAATAAACTAGCCACTACCATCCACAGGATGGATATGAGGTACACAATAAACTAGCCACTACCACCACAGATGGATATGAGGTACACAATAAACTAGCCACTACCATCCACAGGATGGATAGAGGTACACATAAACTAGCCACTACCACCACAGGATGGATATGAGGTACACAATAAACTAGCCACTACCACCACAGGATGGATATGAGGTACACAATAAACTAGCCACTACCATCCACAGGATGGATATGAGGTACACAATAAATTAGCCACCTCGGTGGCAAGATCTAAGTGTAAGTGGTTCAGAAACAACCCGACAAGTTGGTAAAAACGACACTTGTGCATGCAACATTTCGGAAACTTAATTGTGGCAACGTTTCGCCCACCAGAGGCTTTATCAATACAGTTCAAGGACATTATGTTTTTGTGTTCGTAAAGTCACTGGTGGGCGAAACGTCTACAAATAAGTTATCCAGATGTTGCACATGTGTCTAATTCTTAACACTGTCGATATTATACACCCGAAGTAAGATTCCTCAATGGGTTTTAGTCCATGAAAAGGGGGAGCACTGCAGCAGGCCTACTTGCCCATGCTAGGCAGTTTCAACTCATTCATCCACCCATCCAGCCTGTATTTAAAACTACCCAAAGTTCCAGCAGAGCTGACAGGTTGTTCCACTCTTCCGTAACTCTGTTACCAAACCAGTATTTTCTATATCCTTGTTAAATCTAACTTTATCCAACTTGAATGAATTTCTGTCAGTCCTGACTCTGTTAGATGCTGCCACAAGTTGTTAATCGCCTTCCCTAAAATTCCTGTTTCCTCTGTAACTCAACTCTATTCTGACTTAAATCAACGTCTCATCCAGAAGTGTAGGTCAGTGTCCCACTAACTGAAGATAGTTCCTTAGCTGACTGGTTGAATGTCCTCAGTCTGTACTGTAAAGATAGTGTCCTCAATCGTACTGTAAGATAGTGTCCTAGTCTGTACGTAGATAGTGTCCCCAGTCCCGACTGTAAATATTCCTTAGTCTGTACGGTATAAGTTTCCTCAGTCTGTACTGGTATGATAGTGTCCTCAGTCTGTACTGGTATGATAGTGTCCTCAGTCTGTACTGGTATGATAGTGTCCTTAGTCTGTACTGGTATGATAGTGTCCTTAGTCTGTACTGGTAAGATAGTGTCCTTAGTCTGTACTGGTATATAGTTCCTAGTCGTACTGGGAAGAAAGTGTCCTCAGTCTGTACTGGTATGAATAGTGTTCCTTTTTGTCTTACTGGTATGATAGTGTCCTTAGTCTGTACTGGTATGAAGTGTCCTTTTGTCTGTACTGGTATATAGTGTCCTAGTCTTTCTGGTAAGATAGTGTCCTCAGTCTGTACTGGTATGATAGTGTCCTTAGTCTGTACTGGTAAATAGTGTCCCAGTCTGTACTGGTATGTAAATGTCCTCAGTCTGTACGGATATAGTGTCCCCGTCTGACTGTATGAAAAGTGTCCTAGTCTGTGACTGGTAAAGATAGTGTCCTTATCTGTACTGGTATGATAGTGTCCTTATCTGTACGGTAAAGATAGTGCCCTCAGTTCCTGTACTGGTATGATAGTGTCCTTAGTCTGTACTGGTAAGATAGTGTCCTCAGTCTGTACTGGTATGATAGTGTCCTCAGTCTGTACTGGTATGATAGTGTCCCCCAGTCTGTACTGGTATGATAGTGCCTTAGTCTGTAAATGGTAAGAATAGTGTCCTCAGTCTTTTACTGGTAATGATAGTGTCCCTTAGTCATACTGGTAAAGATAGTGTCCCCCAGTCTGTACTGGATGATAGTGTCCTTAGTCTGTACTGGTAAGATAGTGCCCTCAGTCTGTACTGGGAAAGGGTAGTGTTTCCCCATCTGTACTGGTATGATAGTGTCCTCAGTCTGTACTGGTATGATAGTGTCCCCTTTGTCGTACTGGTATGATAGTGTCCTAGTCCTGTACTGGAAAGATAGTGTCCTTAACTGTACTGGTAAGATAGTTTCCCTCAGTCTGTACTGGTATGATAGTGTCCTTTTCTGTACGGTAAGATAGTGTCCTCAGTCTGTACTGGTATGATAGTGTCCTCAGTCTGTACTGGTATGATAGTGTCCTCAGTCTGTACGGTAAAAGATAGTGCCCTTTGTCTGTACTGGGATGATAGTGCCCTCAGTCTGTACTTGTATGAAAAGTGTCCTTAGTCTGTACTGGTAAGATAGTGCCCTTTGTCTGGGACTGGTAAGATAGTGTCCTTAGCTGTACTGGCATGATAGTGTCCTTAGTCTGTACTGGTATGATAGTGTCCTCAGTCTGTACTGGTATGATAGTGTCCTTAGTCTGTACTGGTATGATAGTGTCCTTTTCTTACTGGTATATAGTGCCTCAGTCTGTACTGGTAAGATAGTGTCCTCAGTCTGTACTGGTAAGATAGTGTCCTTAGTCTGTACTGGTATGATAGTGCCCTCAGTCTGTACTGGTAAGATAGTGCCCTCAGTCTGTACTGGTAAGATAGTGCCCTCAGTCTGTACTGGTATGATAGTGTCCTCAGTCTGTACTGGTAAGATAGTGTCCTTAGTCTGTACTGGTATGATAGTGTCCTCAGTCTGTACTGGTAAGATAGTGTCCTCAGTCTGTACTGGTAAGATAGTGTCCTCAGTCTGTGGCAATATAAACACAAATGCAGTATAATGTGATCCTTTATTGACTACGTTTCGCCCACACAGTGGGCTTTTTCAAGTCACAAACAGAACTACCTGGGGTGGAAGGAACGCGAGTATTTATAGTCCGGCTGAGGTCAGTGAAGAATGCTGCATCTATGATGTACGAGTTGGGTTGTAGAGTCTAAAAACTGGGTAACTTTGGAAAAGGGGAAATGGACAATTTGTGACAGACCTCACAGTGTCTTATGGGGATAGGTAAGGAGTTTCTTGCAAGTTGTTCAGCTAGTTATAGAAGCCCCTATCTGGTTGAAGTTGTCGTAAAAATAAGTGATGATTCCAATTCGTAATTGATGTGTCTTCTGTGGCGAAAGTCTTGGTTTCTTAGTTATCAAGTGTTGTGAATTTCGGGTTGTACGCAGGCATTCTTGGTCGTCAGACCGCTTCGTATTGGTGTTCTGAATAGTGTTTGGTCCCTTGATTTCGCCCCCGATAACTTTGTTGCAGTCATTACAAAGGGATTATGTATACCCTGCAAGGATGGAGGCTTGTCCTGCCTACTACTGTGATGTCCTTGAGGTCGTGGTGTGGAGAAATACTTGGAATGTGTTTTGCAAAGATGTGGAAACATTTTGGCAATGGAGTTGGTGGAAGGACTATGTATCTCTTCTCGCAGTGTTCCCCTGGGTGTTTGAAGATGTTTAGTGCTCGCCCTCTGCAGTCCGATAAGGACGGGATAGTGGAGTTTGGAAATACTTGTTCAATATTGTGTCATCTTCCTCAAGGACTCGTTGCTGCAGATCGAGTTTCACCAGGAAGAAGCCTATATTACACAACCCTTGGGTTTTTGGGGTCTGGTGAGAGTAGAATTGGAGAAGATCGTTTTGGTTGGTGGTTTTCGAATACTTTAAACGAAGTTCGTGTCAACTTTGCAGGTAAACATCAAGAAAGGAAGAAGTGTTGTCGCCTCTTTTCGTGTGAAATGGATTGAAGGCTCGACCTGGTTGAGCTTGTCTTGAGAGCTTTAAAGTTGAAGCGTTTAGGGGTTATGAGGAAATGTCGTCAACTAACGGAGCCAGGTGACAGACGAAGGAAAATGGGGAGAACGTTTCGGCTTCCCAGATGTTCCATGTATAGGTTCGCCGGACTGCACTCATTTGGGGAACCCAGGGTAGTCCAAAAGTCTTTCGAAAGAGTGATTTTCAAAAGAGAACACGTAAAGCCAAACATAGTTCACCAGTCGATGAAATGGGTGGCTGGGAAAGGGAAGATCCAAATGAATTCGTCATTTTTTTTTCTTCGCAAGAGATCGAGGCTTGGGTTTTTGGGAGGTACTTAGTGAATAGGAAGTCACGTCAAGCTGGGAAAATTTCTTGTTCCAGTTGATGTTGCCGAATGCGATGAGAAGATCACCGATGTTTGAGATGTGCTGGACTGATAAATTGCCCAAGATTTTGAGAGGTGTTTGGCGAGATTCCGAAAGCTGGGGGGACACTGCTATTCCCGAGATATGGCCCAGTGGGAATGGATCCTTCACACAGAGAATACTGGACCTTCTTCAAAACTTACTCCTTCGCAACAGACCCAATTTCTTTTGGGACTGCATCCAAGAAATGGCTTAAACCCAGATCTACTCCTCCCTCAAATGCACAACATCAAACCACATTTCCGCAAAAGCTCGGACCTACCTTTAAAAAAGTTTCAGATGACTAAACAATGCTACAAAGAAGCTTTTCCCCAAGCCAAACACTAGGCCAACACTCCGGGCAACATGAACGAAAGCCCGCCGAAATCATTCGCAGCAGAGTACCACAGCGAATGTTCAACAGAAGATCAACTTACTAGGAAACTACAAACACTCTGCGTCATAGTAATTGGAAAAGTTTAGGAAGACCGAAATTATTCAAATCTTTCATCCCTCCACTTCAACCACAGAAACTGAAGCCTCAGCTTAGGCCTCAAAACGCAACAGGGTTACGAAACCAAAAAAGCCTCTTTCATCGGGCCCAAAAACCCACAGACCATGACTCGACTTTCCAAAAAGGCATCTTCAAGGCATCATCCACACCATCCAAAACCAGCTCCCCAGCATCCCGACGTTACATAAACACCAAAGGTTTTTGCAAAAACACACCCCAGGGGCACCACCGCGATAAAGGAGGTGGTGTTGTTATCATGAACACTGACGATTACAGGAACAAAATGCTCAATCTACTTAATGACCCAGATACCTACAAACCTCTCACAACTAACCAAGTGGACAACCTTACTAAAACTTTTCTTCAAAGGACTCGCCGCATTCTGAGGAGCTCAGAACAAGGGAAGAAACTTCTGCACACCATGCCCAGCAACCCCAGACCTGCCAGAATGTACGGCCTGCCAAAGACTCACAAGCCTGGTATCCCACTGAGGCCCATATCCTCGGGAATAGGCAGTGCTCCCCACCAGCTCTCAGGAATTCTCGCCAAACACCTCTCCAAACTCTTGGGCACTATCAGTCCAGCACATCTCAAACACTCAGGTGATCTTCTCAATCGCATTCGCAACATCAACATCAGGAACAAGAAACTTTCCAGCCTTGACGTGACTTCCCTATTCACTAAAGTACCTACTAAACAAGCCATCGATCTCTTGCGCAAGAAAATTGACGATTCACTTGATCTTCCCATTCCAGCCAGCGATTTCATCGACCTGGTTGAACTATGTGTTGGCTTTACGTGTTTCTCTTTTGAAAATCACCTCTTTCAGCAGACTTTTGGACTACCCATGGGTTCGCCACTGAGTGCAGTCCTGGCGAACCTATACATGGAACATCTAGAAGCCGAACGTTTCTCCACCATTATTCCTTCGTCTGTCACCTGGCTCCGTTATGTTGACGACATTCTCCTCATAACTCCTAAACGCTTCAACGTTCAAGCTCTCCAAGACAAGCTCAACCAGGTCGAGCCTTCAATCCAGTTCACAACTTGAAGAAGAGGTCGACAACACTCTTCCTTTCCTTGATGTTCTACTCTGCAAAGCTGACCACGAACTTCGTTTTAAAGTCTATCGAAAACCCACCAACCAAAACGATCTTCTCCACTTCTACTCTCACCACGACACCAAAACCAAACGTGGTGTAATTATAGGCTTCTTCCTGCGTGCACTCAGAATCTGCAGCAACGAGTTCCTTGAGGAAGAATGCACTATAATTGAACAAGTATTTTCCAAACTCCACTATCCTCGTCACTTCATCAGAGACTGCAGACGGCGAGCACACTAAACATCTTCAACACACCCAGAGAAGACACTGCCGAGAAGAGATACATAGTCCTTCCCACCAACTCCATTGCCAAACATTTTTCCACATCTTTGCCAAAACATCTTTCCCAAATACTACCCCCAACCACGACCATAAAAGACACACCATAGTAGGCAGGAAAAAGCCTCCATCCTCTGCAGGGGTATACTAACCCTTTTAATGACTGCACAAGTTATACGGGGGCAAAACATCAAGGGACCCCAAACACGTTTTTTCAAAACACCAAACGCAAGCGGTCTACGACACAAAAAAGCCTGCTCAACCCCAATTCACACAACCATTTGAAAACTACAGAAACCAAGACTTACGCCACAGAAAAAACACTCAATACCGAAGACCCGGGAATCATCATTATTTCTATATCCACAACTTCAACCCAGAATGTGGCTTCTATAAATAGCTGAACCCCTTTCCAAAAAACCTTCACGCTATCCCCCATAAAACACTGTAGAAGGCGCTCACAAACTTGTCCAGTCTCCTTTCCAAGCTACCCAAGTTTTTAGACTCTACAACCCAACTCGGTACATCATCAGATGCAGCATTCTTCACCTGACCTCAGCCGGACTATAAATACTCGCGTTCCTTCCACCCCAGGTAGTTCTGTTTGTGACTTGAAAAAGCCCACTGTGTGGGCGAAACGTAGTCAATAAAGGATCACATTATACTGCATTTGTGTTTATATTGCCATTGTGTCGGTATTTTATACCATTTATTTCCGTCCTCAGTCTGTACTGGTAAGATAGTGTCCTCAGTCTGTACTGGTAAGATAGTGTCCTCAGTCTGTACTGGTATGATAGTGCCCTCAGTCTGTACTGGTAAGATAGTGTCCTCAGTCTGTACTGGTAAGATAGTGTCCTCAGTCTGTACTGGTATGATAGTGTCCTCAGTCTGTACTGGTATGATAGTGTCCTCAGTCTGTACTGGTAAGATAGTGTCCTCAGTCTGTACTGGTATGATAGTGTCCTTAGTCTGTACTGGTAAGATAGTGTCCTCAGTCTGTACTGGTATGATAGTGTCCTCAGTCTGTACTGGTATGATAGTGTCCTCAGTCTGTACTGGTAAGATAGTGTCCTCAGTCTGTACTGGTATGATAGTGTCCTCAGTCTGTACTGGTAAGATAGTGTCCTCAGTCTGTACTGGTAAGATAGTGCCCTCAGTCTGTACTGGTAAGATAGTGCCCTCAGTCTGTACTGGTAAGATAGACAGTGCCTTCAGTCTGTACTGGTAAGATAGACAGTGCCTTCAGTCTGTACTGGTAAGATAGACAGTTCCTTCAGTCTGTACTGGTAAGATAGACAGTGCCCTCAGTCTGTACTGGTAAGATAGACAGTGTCTTCAGTCTGTACTGGTAAGACAGACAGTGCCCTCAGTCTGTACTGGTAAGATAGACAGTGCCTTCAGTCTGTACTGGTAAGACAGACAGTGCCCTCAGTCTGTACTGGTAAGATAGACAGTGCCCTCAGTCTGTACTGGTAAGATAGACAGTGCCCTCAGTCTGTACTGGTAAGATAGACAGTGCCCTCAGTCTGTACTCGAAGAGAATCATTATGGGTTTGGCATCCCTAGTTTTGAAGGTTCTCATTATCCATCCTATCATTTTCCTGGCAGATGTGGTAGATACATTGTCGTGTTCTGTGATGGCGAGATCCTCTGACATTATCACTCCCAGGTCTTTCACATTAGTTCGCTCTATTGTGCAGTTAGAATTTGTCTTCAGAGAACTTCATAATGTTTTCTGCCGCCCAATTAAAGACTATTGATGTCCACTTGGAGATTTGCAGTGTCCTCAATGGCTGACATTGTCATGCAGATTCTGGTGTCACCAGTAAGGGAAGACACAGTGCTGTGGCTGACATTGTCATGCAGATTCTGGTGTCACCAGCAAGGGAAGACACGGTGCTGTGGCTGACAATGTCATGCAGATTCTGGTGTCACCAGCAAGGGAAGACACGGTGCTGTGGCTGGCATCTGTCTATGTCAGATATGAGGATGAGAAACAGGATGGGAGCCAGTACTGTACCTTGTGGAACACTGGGAGCCAGTACTGTACCTTGTGGAACACTGGGAGCCAGTACTATACCTTGTGGAACACTGGGAGCCAGTACTGTACCTTGTGGAACACTGGGAGCCAGTACTGTACTTGTGGAACACTGGGGAGCCAGTACTGTACCTTGTGGAACACTGGGAGCCAGTACTGTACCTTGTGGAACACTGGGAGCCAGTACTGTACCTTGTGGAACACTGGGAGCCAGTACTGTACCTTGTGGAACACTGGGAGCCAGTACTGTACCTGTGGAACACTGGGAGCGAGTACTGTACCTTGTGGAACACTGGGAGCCAGTACTGTACCTTGTGGAACACTGGGAGCCAGTACTGTACCTTGTGGAACACTGGGAGCCAGTACTGTACCTTGTGGAACACTGGGAGCCAGTACTGTGCCTTGTGGAACACGGGGAGACAGTACTGTGCCTTGTGGAACACTGGGAGACAGTACTGTACCTTGTGGAACACTGGGAGACAGTACTGTGCCTTGTGGAACACTCGGAGCCAGTACTGTACCTTGTGGAACACTGGGAGCCAGTACTGTACCTTGTGGAACACTGGGAGACAGTACTGTACCTTGTGGAACACTGGGAGCCAGTACTGTACCTTGTGGAACACTGGGAGCCAGTACTGTGCCTTGTGGAAGACTGGGAGCCAGTACTGTGCCTTGTGGAACACTGGGAGCCAGTACTGTACCTTGTGGAACACTGGGAGCCAGTACTGTACCTTGTGGAACACTGGGAGCCAGTACTGTACCTTGTGGAACACTGGGAGCCAGTACTGTACCTTGTGGAACACTGGGAGCCAGTACTTTTACATTGTGGAACACTGTAGCCATTTACTGTACTTGTGGAACACTGGGAGCCAGTACTATACCTTGTGGAACACTGGGAGCCAGTACTGTACCTTGTGGAACACTGGGAGCCAGTATTGTACCTTGTGGAACACTGGGAGCCAGTACTGTACCTTGTGGAACACTGGGAGCCAGTACTGTACCTTGTGAAACACTGGGAGCCAGTACTGTACCTTGTGGAACACTGGGAGCCAGTACTGTACCTTGTGGAACACTGGGAGCCAGTACTATACCTTGTGGAACACTGGGAGCCAGTACTGTACCTTGTGGAACACTGGGAGCCAGTATTGTACCTTGTGGAACACTGGGAGCCAGTACTGTACCTTGTGGAACACTGGGAGCCAGTACTGTACCTTGGGGAAAACACTGGGAGCCAGTACTGTACCTTGTGGAACACTGGGAGCCAGTACTGTGCCTTGTGGAACACTGGGAGCCAGTACTGTACCTTGTGGAACACTGGGAGCCAGTACTGTACCTTGTGGAACACTGGGAGCCAGTACTGTACCTTGTGAAACACTGGGAGCCAGTACTGTACCTTGTGGAACACTGGGAGCCAGTACTGTACCTTGTGGAACACTGGGAGCCAGTACTATACCTTGTGGAACACTGGGAGCCAGTACTGTACCTTGTGGAACACTGGGAGCCAGTATTGTACCTTGTGGAACACTGGGAGCCAGTACTGTACCCTGTGGAACACTGGGAGCCAGTACTGTACCTTGTGGAACACTGGGAGCCAGTACTGTACCTTGTGGAACACTGGAGCCAGTACTGTACCTTGTGGAACACTGGGAGCCAGTACTGTACCTTCTGGAACACTGGGAGCCAGTACTGTACCTTGTGGAACACTGGGAGCCAGTACTGTACCTTGTGGAACACTGGGAGCCAGTACTGTACCTTGTGGAACACTGGGAGCCAGTACTGTACCTTGTGGAACACGGGGAGCCAGTACTGTACCTTGTGGAACACTGGGAGCCAGTACTGTACCTTGTGGAACACTGGGAGCCAGTACTGTACCTTGTGGAACACTGGGAGCCAGTACTGTACCTTGTGGAACACGGGGGAAGCCAGTACTGTACCTTGTGGAACACTGGGAGCCAGTACTGTACCTTGTGGAACACTGGGAGCCAGTACTGTACCTTGTGGAACACTGGGAGCCAGTACTGTACCTTGTGGAACACTGGGAGCCAGTACTGTACCTTGTGGAACACGGGGAGCCAGTACTGTACCTTGTGGACACTGGGAGCCAGTACTGTACCTTGTGAAACACTGGGAGCCAGTACTGTACCTTGTGGAACACTGGGAGCCAGTACTGTACCTTGTGGAACACGGGAGCCAGTACTATACCTTGTGGAACACTGGGAGCCAGTACTGTACCTTGTGGAACACTGGGAGCCAGTACTGTACCTTGTGGAACACTGGGAGCCAGTACTGTACCTTGTGGAACACTGGGAGACAGTACTGTACCTTGTGGAACACTGGGAGCCAGTACTATACCTTGTGGAACACTGGGAGCCAGTACTGTACCTTGTGGAACACTGGGAGCCAGTACTGTACCTTGTGGAACACTGGGAGCCAGTACTGTACCTTGTAGAACACTGGGAGCCAGTACTATACCTTGTGGAACATGGGAGCCAGTACTGTACCTGTGGAAACACTGGGAGCCAGTACTGTACCTTGTGGAACACTGGGAGCCAGTACTGTACCTTGTGGAACACTGGGAGCCAGTACTATACCTTGTGGAACACTGGGAGCCAGTACTGTACCTTGTGGAACACTGAGGGAGCCAGTACTGTACCTTGTGGAACACTGGGAGCCAGTACTGTACCTTGTGGAACACTGGGAGCCAGTACTATACCTTGTGGAACACTGGGAGCCAGTACTGTACCTTGTGGAACACTGGGAGACAGTACTGTGCCTTGTGGAACACTGGGAGCCAGTACTGTGCCTTGTGGAACACTGGGAGTCAGTACTGTACCTTGTGGAACACTGGGAGCCAGTACTGTACCTTGTGGAACACTGGGTGCCAGTACTGTACCTTGTGGTACACTGGGAGTCAGTACTGTACCTTGTGGAACACTGGGAGTCAGTACTGTACCTTGTGGAACACTGGGAGGCAGTACTGTACCTTGTGGAACACTGGGAGCCAGTACTGTGCCTTGTGGAACACTGGGAGCCAGTACTGTGCCTTGTGGAACACTGGGAGCCAGTACTGTGCCTTGTGGAACACTGGGAGCCAGTACTGTGCCTTGTGGAACACTGGGAGCCAGTTACTGTACCTTGTGGAACACTGGGAGCCAGTACTGTACCTTGTGGAACACTGGGAGCCAGTACTGTACCTTGTGGAACACTGGGACCCAGTACTGTACCTTGTGGAACACTGGGAGTCAGTACTGTACCTTGTGGAACACTGGGGAGCCAGTAACTGTACCTTGTGGAACACTGGGAGCCAGTACTGTACCTTGTGGAACACTGGGAGCCAGTATTGTACCTTGTGGAACACTGGGAGCCAGTACTGTACCTTGTGGAACACTGGGAGCCAGTACTGTACCTTGTGGAACACTGGGAGCCAGTATTGTACCTTGTGGAACACTGGGAGTCAGTACTGTACCTTGTGGAACACTGGGAGCCAGTACTGTACCTTGTGGAACACTGGGAGCAGTATTGTACCTTGTGGAACACTGGGAGCCGTACTGTACTTGTGGAACACTGGGAGCCAGTACTGTGCCTTGTGGAACACTGGGAGCCAGTACTGTACCTTGTGGAACACTGGGAGCCAGTACTGTACCTTGTGGAACACTGGGAGCCAGCACTATACCTTGTGGAACACTGGGAGCCAGTACTATACCTTGTGGAACACTGGGAGCCAGTACTGTACCTTGTGGAACACTGGGAGCCAGTACTGTACCTTGTGGAACACTGGGAGCCAGTACTGTGCCTTGTGGAACACTGGTAGCCAGTACTGTACCTTGTGGAACACTGGGAGCCAGTACTGTACCTTGTGGAACACTGGGAGTCAGTACTGTACCTTGTGGAACACTGGGAGCCAGTACTGTACCTTGTGGAACACTGGGAGCCAGTACTGTACCTTGTGGAACACTGGGAGCCAGTACTGTACCTTGTGGAACACTGGGAGCCAGTACTGTACCTTGTGGAACACTGGGAGCCAGTACTGTACCTTGTAGAACACTGTGGAGCCAGTACTATACCTTGTGGAACACTGGGAGCCAGTACTGTACCTTGTGGAACACTGGGAGCCAGTACTGTACCTTGTGGAACACTGGGAGCCAGTACTGTACCTTGTGGAACACTGGGAGCCAGTACTATACCTTGTGGAACACTGGGAGCCAGTACTGTACGTTGTGGAACAGGAACACTGGGAGCCAGTACTGTACCGTGTGGAACACTGGGAGCCAGTACTGTACCTTGTGGAACACTGGGAGCCAGTACTATACCTTGTGGAACACTGGAGCCAGTACTGTACCTTGTGGAACACTGGGAGACAGTACTGTGCCTTGTGGAACACTGGGAGCCAGTATTTGGGCCTTGTGGAACACTGGGAGTCAGTACTGTACCTTGTGGAACACTGGGAGCCAGTACTGTACCTTGTGGAACACTGGGTGCCAGTACTGTACCTTGTGGTACACTGGGAGTCAGTACTGTACCTTGTGGAACACTGGGAGTCAGTATTTGTACCTTGTGGAACACTGGGAGCCAGTACTGTACCTTGTGGAACACTGGGAGCCAGTACTGTGCCTTGTGGAACACTGGGAGCCAGTACTGTGCCTTGTGGAACACTGGGAGCCAGTACTGTGCCTTGTGGAACACTGGGAGCCAGTACTGTGCCTTGTGGAACACTGGGAGCCAGTACTGTACCTTGTGGAACACTGGGAGCCAGTACTGTACCTTGTGGAACACTGGGAGCCAGTACTGTACCTTGTGGAACACTGGGAGCCAGTACTGTACCTTGTGGAACACTGGGAGTCAGTACTGTACCTTGTGGAACACTGGGAGCCAGTACTGTACCTTGTGGAACACTGGGAGCCAGTACTGTACCTTGTGGAACACTGGGAGCCAGTATTGTACCTTGTGGAACACTGGGAGCCAGTACTGTACCTTGTGGAACACTGGGAGCCAGTACTGTACCTTGTGGAACACTGGGAGCCAGTATTGTACCTTGTGGAACACTGGGAGTCAGTACTGTACCTTGTGGAACACTGGGAGCCAGTACTGTACCTTGTGGAACACTGGGAGCCAGTATTGTACCTTGTGGAACACTGGGAGCCAGTACTGTACCTTGTGGAACACTGGGAGCCAGTACTGTGCCTTGTGGAACACTGGGAGCCAGTACTGTACCTTGTGGAACACTGGGAGCCAGTACTGTACCTTGTGGAACACTGGGAGCCAGTACTATACCTTGTGGAACACTGGGAGCCAGTACTATACCTTGTGGAACACTGGGAGCCAGTACTGTACCTTGTGGAACACTGGGAGCCAGTACTGTACCTTGTGGAACACTGGGAGCCAGTACTCTGCCTTGTGGAACACTGGTAGCCAGTACTGTACCTTGTGGAACACTGGGAGCCAGTACTGTACCTTGTGGAACACTGGGAGTCAGTACTGTACCTTGTGGAACACTGGGAGCCAGTACTGTACCTTGTGGAACACTGGGACCCAGTACTGTACCTTGTGGAACACTGGGAGCCAGTACTGTACCTTGTGGAACACTGGGAGCCAGTACTGTACCTTGTGGAACACTGGGAGCCAGTACTGTGCCTTGTGGAACACTGGGAGCCAGTACTGTACCTTGTGGAACACTGGGAGCCAGTACTGTACCTTGTGGAACACTGGGAGCCAGTACTGTGCCTTGTGGAACACTGGTAGCCAGTACTGTACCTTGTGGAACACTGGGAGCCAGTACTGTACCTTGTGGAACACTGGGAGTCAGTACTGTACCTTGTGGAACACTGGGAGCCAGTACTGTACCTTGTGGAACACTGGGAGCCAGTACTGTACCTTGTGGAACACTGGGAGCCAGTACTGTACCTTGTGGAACACTGGGAGCCAGTACTGTACCTTGTGGAACACTGGGAGACAGTACTGTGCCTTGTGGAACACTGGGAGCCAGTACTGTATCTTGTGGAACACTGGTAGCCAGTACTGTACCTTGTGGAACACTGGGAGCCAGTACTGTACCTTGTGGAACACTGGGAGCCAGTACTGTACCTTGTGGAACACTGGGAGACAGTACTGTGCCTTGTGGAACAGAGTTTTTCACAGTAGCCGCCTCAGACATTACTCTGTTTACTACTCACCTTAATGTTCAGTAATCAGTCCCTCAGTCTGGAGTGGAGTCGATGTATTTAGTCTAACAGCCATGAGAAAAGTCCAGCAAGTGTGCGAACACTGACTGCTGTAATATTAGTCATTTCTTGGTGGCCCGATGGCCCGGTGGCCCGGTGGCCCGGTGGCCTGGTGGCTAAAGCTCCCGCTTCCCACACGGAATACCCGGGTTCGATTCCCGGCGGGTGGAAACATTTCGACACGTTTCCTTACACCTGTTGTCCTGTTCACCTAGCAGCAAATAGGTACCTGGGTGTTAGTGGACTGGTGTGGGTGGCATCCTGGGTGTTAGTGGACTGGTGTGGGTGGCATCCTGGGGGACAAGATTAAGGACCACAATGGAAATAAGTTAGACAGTCCTCGATGACGCACTGACTTTCTTGGGTTATCCTGGGTGGCTAACCCTCCGGGGTTAAAAATCCGAACGAAATCTTATCTTATCTTATCTTATCTTCCCAGATAGACTAAACAGGACTCCAGGCTGAGGGACTTGATTACCTCAAACACCTGATCTTCCACGGTTCTTCTCTGTATTGGACTGATGAAGCCACTGGCTGGCGAAACGTTACCAAAATAAACAATCCCAAGAGTCTAACTTACCATTAAGACGAACGAATTAAAATTAGATTATTAAAAGTGACCTTTCTTGTGTTGGGTTTTAGGGGCCATTGTCCTGCGTGAAGATTTTAGGCATGAGGTCCTTTCAACACGGTCACCTCCCAGATTATGGGGACCGAGGGAAAAATCGGCTCACATACTGAGGGACAGAGGTTCGCTCCCTGGCACGGGTGAAACGTTGGGTATGTATCTTTACACCTGCTGTCTGTGTTTACCTAGCAGTAAGTAGGTAACTGGGTGTTAGTCACCTTACACCTGCTGTCAGTGTTCACCTAGCAGTAAGTAGGTAACTGGGTGTTAACCACCTTACACCTGCTGTCAGTGTTCACCTAGCAGTAAGTAGGTACCCGGGTGTTATTCACCTTACACCTGCTGTCGGTGTTCACCTAGCAGTAAGTAGGTACCTGGGTGTTAGTCACCTTACACCTGTTGTCATTGTTCACCTAGCAGTAAGTAGGTACCTGGGTGTTAGTCACCTTACACCTGCTGTCAGTGTTCACCTAGCAGTAAGTAGGTACCTGGGTGTTAGTCACCTTACACCTGCTGTCAATGTTCACCTAGCAGTAAGTAGGTACCTGGGTGTTAGTCACCTTACACCTGCTATCACTATCCATTTAACAGTAAATAGGTACCTGGGTGTTAAGTGAATGGTGTGGGTAGCATCCTGGGGGAGATTACAGAACAGTAGTGGAGATCAGCCCCCGGCGGCACACTCACTTGACAGGGTTACTAACTCTCCGGTTTTATTAACCCTAACATAATAATAACAATAATAATAAGAATTATGTCTTATTTCGCATTTTCCTTCTCTTTCTCATCCTCTTCCTGTTAAGAAATATCTCTGAAGGTAATTTGAGTGATTACTGGTGACCTGTTGTTATTTTCAACTCACCGGCGGTATCCCACCGAGGCAGGGTGACCTAACAAAGAAAAAACACAGCTTTCACCCTTATATTTAGTAATGTATACAGGAGAAGGGGTTACTAGCCCCTTGCTCCCGGCATTTTAGTCACCTCTTACAACACGTATGGCTTACGGAGGAAGAATTCTGTTCCACTTCCCCATGGAGATAAGAGGAAATAAACAAGAACAAGAACTAGAAAGAAAACAGAAGAAAACCCAGAGGGGTGTGTATATACATGCTTGTATGTGTAGTACAGAGAACTTTCACTGCACATATAAATACGATAAAGCAGCTAAATTACTGGGAACAGTTGAAGTCCCTTGATCTGTACTCCCTGGAACATAAGCGAGAAAGATACATGATAATATACACTTGGAAAATCTTAAGAGGGATTAGTCCTAAATCTGCACACAGAAATCACTCCTTACGAAAGCCAACGACTCAGGAGATGCAACATTCCCCCGATGATATATAGGGGCGCCACGAGTACACTGAGAGACAACGCAGTAAGTGTCAGGGGCCCAAGACTGTTCAACTGCCTCTCAGCATACATAAGGGGGGATTACCAATATACCCCTGGCTGTCTTCAAGACTCCTGGCTGTCTTCAAGACCCCTGGTTGTCTTCAAGACCCCTGGCTGTCTTCAAGACTCCTGGCTGTCTTCAAGAACCCTGGTTGTCTTCAAGACCCCTGGCTGTCTTCAAGACCCCTGGTTGTCTTCAAGATCCCTGGCTGTCTTCAAGACCCCTGGCTGTCTTCAAGATCCCTGGCTGTCTTCAAGACCCCTGGTTGTCTTCAAGACCCCTGGGTGTCTTCAAGACCCCTGGCTGTCTTCAAGACCCCTGGCTGTCTTCAAGACCCCTGGTTATCTTCAAGACCCCTGACTGTCTTCAAGACTCCTGGCTGTCTTCAAGACCCCTGGCTGTCTTCAAGACCCCTGGTTATCTTCAAGACCCCTGGCTGTCTTCAAGACCCCTGGCTGTCTTCAAGACCCCTGTTTGTCTTCAAGACCCCTGGTTGTCTTCAAGACCCCTGGCTGTCTTTAAGACCCCTGGCTGTCTTCAAGGCTCCTGGTTGTCTTCAAGACCCCTGGCTGTCTTCAAGATCCCTGGCTATCTTCAAGACCCCTGACTCTCTTCAAGATCTCTGGCTGTCTTCAAAACCCCTGGTTGTCTTCAAGACCCCTGGTTGTCTTCAAGACCCCTGGCTGTCTTCAAGACCCCTGGTTGTCTTCAAGACCCCTGGCTGTCTTCAAGACCCCTGGTGTCTTCAAGACCCCTGGCTGTCTTCAAGACCCCTGGTTGTCTTCAAGGACCCCTGGCTGTCTTCAAGACCCTGGTTGTCTTCAAGACCCTGGCTGTCTTCAAGACCCCTGGTTGTCTTCAAGACCCTGGCTTGTCTTCAAGACCCCTGGTCTGTCTTCAAGACCCCTGGCTGTCATTCAAGACCCCTGGTTGTCCTCAAGAACCCTGGCTGTCTTCAAGACCCTGGCTTGTCTTCAAGACCCTGGCTGTCTTCAAGACCCCTGGTTTTGTCTGGCGTCTTCAAGACCCTGGTTGTCATCAAGACCCCTGGTTGTCTTCAAGACCCCTGGTTGTCTTCAAGACCCCTGGTTGTCTTCAAGACCCCTGGCTGTCTCAAGACCCCTGGCTTGTCTTCAAGACCCCTGGTGTCTTCAAGACCCCTGGCTGTCTTCAAGACCCCTGGTTGTCTTCAAGACCCCTGGCTGTCTTCAAGACCCCTGGTGTCTTCAAGACCCTGGCTGTCTTCAAGACCCCTGGTTGTCTTCAAGACCCCTGGTCTGTCTTCAAGACCCCTGGCTGTCTTCAAGACCCCTGGTTGTCTTCAAGACCCCTGGTTGTCTTCAAGACCCCTGGCTGTCTTCAAGACCCCTGGCTGTCTTCAAGACCCCTGGTGTCTTCAAGACCCCTGGCTGTCTTCAAGACCCCTGGCTGTCTTCAAGACCCCTGGTTTGTCTTCAAGACCCCTGGCTGTCTTCAAGACCCCTGGCTGTCTTCAAGACCCCTGGCTGTCTTCAAGACCCTGGTTGTCATTCAAGACCCCTGGTTGTCTCAAGACCCCTGGCTGTTTTTCAAGACCCCTGGTTGTCTTCAAGACCCCTGGCTGTCTTCAAGACCCCTGGCTGTCTTCAAAGACCCCTGGCTGTTTTCAAGACCCCTGGCTGTCTTCAAGACCCCTGGCTGTCTTCAAAAACCCCTGGCTGTCTTCAAGACCCCTGGTTGTCTTCAAGACCCCTGGCTGTCTTCAAGACCCCTGGTTGTCTTCAAGACCCCTGACTGTCTTCAAGACCCCTGGTTGTCTTCAAGACCCCTGGCTGTCTTCAAGACCCCTGGCTGTCTTTAATAGGGAGTTCGACAGACATCTAACGTCAGTACCAAACCAGCCGGGCTGTGGTTCCTACGTTGGTTTACATGTAGCCAGCAGTAACACCCTGGTTGATCAGGTCCTGATCCACCACGAGGCCTGGCCATGGCCGCGGGGGCATTGACCCCCGGAACACACTCCAGGTATACCTCAGACCCCCTTTCATCTCTCACAATTCTATATATTGAACTGAAGGAGCCCCTGGCGGGCGAAACGTGTCCTCAGTCAAGTGTCTCAGTCTTCAACTTATCGAGTTTCTGAACCGATCGATACCATGCCCAGCCCTTCTAGGGTAGGGCAGGTGCCTGAGTCCGAGCCTTCAGCTCATAAGACTGTCATTCCCATTAGCCACCTTGTGGCGGGGATGGTAGACCAGAGAGGCCTAGCTTGTGGCTAGGCCTGGGGACAGTTGGTCCCAAAGATGAGGAGGTGCTTGTACCTCCTCCCATGGGAGACTTTAGTCTCGAGACACTCCCCAGATAGGGAGCCAAGGCCGGGTCACCACTACCTGGAAAAGACCCGGGCCGGGAGAATACCGGCGAATAAAAAAAAGACAATCTAGCTCGAGCCTTTAACTCATAACACTGTCATTCCCATTTGCCCACTTGTGGCGGGGATGGCAGACCAGAGAGGCCTAGCTTGTGGCTAGGCCTGGGGACAGTTGGTCCCAAAGATGAGGAAGTACTTGTGCCTCCTCCCATGGGAGACTTACGTCTCAGATACTCCCTAAAGAGGCAGCCAAGGCCGGGCCACCATTTGGAAAAGGCCCGGGCCGGGAGAGTACCAGTAAAAGAAGAAGAGGTAGGAGCTACACTCCAGCCGGAGGGATATTTTGTGGTCTGGAATGTTGAGAACTTAGAAAGATTAAACCATACCACGGGCGGGATTTGAACCTGCGGTCTGAGGTTAGTGTGGTCGATGTTCAGCCACTTAAGAGGTTGCAACTCACAAGACTGCCATTCCTATTAGGGGCCTTTGGGCGGGGATGGCAGACCAGAGAGCTAGCTTCTCCCTATGAGCCCCGTGAGGGCGGGAAATGTAGCTAGGCCTGGGGACAGTTGGTCCTGACGATGAGGAGGTACTTGTACCTCCTCCCATGGTTGACGATGAGGAGGTACTTGTACCTCCTCCCATGGCTGATGATGAGGAGGTACTTTGTACCTCCTCCCATGGCTGATGATGAGGAGGTACTTGTACCTCCTCCCATGGCTGATGATGAGGAGGTACTTGTACCTCCTCCCATGGCTGACGATGAGGAGGTACTTGTACCTCCTCCCATGGCTGATGATGAGGAGGTACTTGTACCTCCTCCCATGGCTGATGATGAGGAGGTACTTGTACCTCCTCCCATGGCTGACGATGAGGAGGTACTTGCACCCCCTCCCATGGCTGACGATGAGGAGGTACTTGTACCTCCTCCCATGGCTGATGATGGAGGTACTTGTACCTCCTCCCATGGCTGACGATGAGGAGGTACTTGTACCTCCTCCCATGGCTGACGATGAGGAGGTACTTGTACCTCCTCCCATGGCTGATGATGAGGAGGTACTTGTACCCCCTCCCATGGCTGACAATGAGGAGGTACTTGTACCTCCTCCCATGGCTGATGATGAGGAGGTACTTGTACCTCCTCCAATGGCTGACGATGAGGAGGTACTTGTACCTCCTCCCATGGCTGATGATGAGGAGGTACTTGTACCTCCTCCCATGGCTGATGATGAGGAGGTACTTGTACCTCCTCCCATGGCTGACGATGAGGAGGTACTTGTACCTCCTCCCATGGCTGACGATGAGGAGGTACTTGTACCTCCTCCCATGGCTGACGATGAGGAGGTACTTGTAGCTCCTCCCATGGCTGATGATGAGGAGGTACTTGTACCTCCTCCCATGGCTGATGATGAGGAGGTACTTTACCTCCTCCCATGGCTGACGATGAGGAGGTACTTGCACCCCTCCCATGGCTGACGATGAGGAGGTACTTGTACCTCCTCCCATGGCTGACGATGAGGAGGTACTTGTACCTCCTCCCATGGCTTGACGATGAGGAGGTACTTGTACCTCCTCCCATGGCTGACGATGAGGAGGTACTTGTACCTCCTCCCATGGCTGACGATGAGGAGGTACTTGCACCCCCTCCCATGGCTGACGATGAGGAGGTACTTGTACCTCCTCCCATGGCTGACGATGAGGAGGTACTTGTACCTCCTCCCATGGTTGACGATGAGGAGGTACTTGTACCCCCTCCCATGGCTGACGATGAGGAGGTACTTGTACCTCCTCCCATGGCTGACGATGAGGAGGTACTTGTACCCCCTCCCATGGCTGATGATGAGGAGGTACTTGTACCTCCTCCCATGGCTGACGATGAGGAGGTACTTGTACCTCCTCCCATGGCTGACGATGAGGAGGTACTTGTACCTCCTCCCATAGCTGACGATGAGGTAGGTACTTGTACCCCCTCCCATGGCTGACGATGAGGGAGGTACTTGTACCCCCTCCCATGGCTGACGATGAGGAGGTACTTGTACCTCCTCCCATGGCTGACGATGAGAAGGTACTTGTACCTCCTCCCATGGCTGATGATGAGGAGGTACTTGTACCTCCTCCCATGGCTGACGATGAGGAGGTACTTGTACCCCCTCCCATGGCTGATGATGAGGAGGTACTTGTACCTCCTCCCATGGCTGACAATGAGGAGGTACTTGTACCTCCTCCCATGGCTGACGATGAGGAGGTACTTGTACTCCTCCCATGGCTGATGATGAGGAGGTACTTGTACCTCCTCCCATGGCTTGAAGATGAGGAGGTACTTGTACCCCCTCCCATGGCTGACGATGAGGAGGTACTTGTACCCCCTCCCATGGCTGACGATGAGGAGGTACTTGTACCTCCTCCCATAGCTGACAATGAGGAGGTACTTGTACCTCCTCCCATACCTGACAATGAGGAGGTACTTGTACCTCCTCCCATGGCTGACGATGAGGAGGTACTTGTACCTCCTCCCATGGCTGACGATGAGGAGGTACTTGTACCCCCTCCCATGGCAGACATCTGAGGTACTCCCGAGACGGAGCCAAGGCCGGGCCGGGAGAGTTCCGGCGAATGATGATGAACATAAGAGAGAATATTAACACTGAGACGGGTACCTCTCAGTGTATATACACTGAGAGTTTCCTTTTAATACATTGACGAATTAATATGTTTTAACTAGTAGTGAACAGGTTGCAGGCAGCCTTAATGACCCTCGTTCAGTCATGTTTTAAGACCAATTAACCAACCAGTTATCAGGATAGTGCATATATGGACCTGAAGGTGTAATCATAATTATAATTTGTGAAGTGGTAAGCCAGTGGAAGGCTTCGGTCAAATGACCAAAAGCTCCAGCTGTGGACCAGCATGTAACTAACACCCGCATCAGGAAACACTTGTCCTGTTTCCTGATGAACCTGACCTAACCTGACCTAACACTGTCAGTGTTGCCGCGAGTTCCTATCAACTTGATTTTAGAAAGCAATACAACCTTGACTGGTGGTGTACCGGTGACGTCCAACTTCCAGTAGTCGATATTATTATTATTATAATCAAAAAGAAGCGCTAAACCACAAGGGCTATACAGCTCAGTAGTCGATAGACAAGAGGCTTGAAAGTTCCGACGTCTCATAATATATTCTTTGTTTTCCCCCTTTAATCTACCTTATCCATAATTGTTATTGCATTTATGTGGACTATGTTCTGGTTTACTTGCTGGGTAAACAGGACGTAACTATTAGAACAATACATATAATGTAATGGTGTTATTAGAAAAAATATTTGTATTCCACTTACCATTTAATTACTGGATCACAATTTTTCTTTGTAATACACACTAATGCTACCCTAATACCTAGAGTGTATGACAGCCAATGCAAAACTACTGTACATTATGGGTAAGCATCACTTAGCTAAGGTGTGCTGTTGTAGAGGTCTGAGCTTCACTCAGACCCCTACAACATCACATAGGATGGAGGTACATAACATACCTCCATCCTATGTGACGTAATATGACAGTAAAACCATCATATGTGACGGAATATGGCAGTAAAACCATCCTATGTGACGGAATATGACAGGAAAATGATCGTGTAATTATACTGATAACTAACGTATGTGATGGTAGTGTCAGGAGTAGTCGTTGGTTTAACCTTGTTAAATGTCAAATAGATCGAGGTAGCCACACAATGTGGTGTATCTAATTTTATTAATAAAAAAAAAAAAGGTAGGAGAGGCCAAACCTGAAAGAAGTGAACCCTGAGGCACGACTTGTTCATTATACTCGGTGGTGACGACCTGTTGTCTTACAACTAGACATTGCTTAATTGTCCCTAAAGTACACAAATAACCAGCATGTAGGAGAGAGGAGCTTATGACGACTCAAGTGCCGTAAGCTCCTCTCGGTATGACTTTGTAAATGGTTCAGGTCGGCCCGAAACGTCGTGGTAAGCTCGTCTCTGTTATGTGCGGGTTACTTGTGTTTTGTTCCAGTCAAAAGTGAAAATTATAGTGGTACACAATACAGACAGGTTGATAAATAAGACACATGTGCTATAGTTAGGTTTCTTTATTCCGAAACGTTTCTCCTACACAGTAGTCTTCTTCAGTCGAGGACGGAAGAGTTAGCGGAAGCGGTAGACATTTGGAGACGATGTAATCACTCCATCACCCTTGATGACTCTGTAAGATAAGATAAGATAAGATTTCGTTCGGATTTTTAACCCCGGAGGGTTAGCCACCCAGGATAACCCAAGAAAGTCAGTGCGTCATCGAGGACTGTCTAACTTATTTCCATTGTGGTCCTTAATCTTGTCCCCCAGGATGCGACCCACACCAGTCCACTAACACCCAGGTACCTATTTGCTGCTGGGTGAACAGGACAACTGGTGTAAGGAAACGTGTCGAAATGTTTCCACCCGCCGGGAATCGAACCCGGGCCCTCCGTGTGTGAAGCGGGAGCTTTAGCCACCAGGCCACCGGGAGAAACGTTTAGTAATGAGGGTATCTAACTGTTGCACATGCGTCTTATTTATCAACCAGTCAAGAACACCTGCTGCCTGCTGTTACCTAGCAGTGAACAGATACTTTGTAGTTAGTTGATTCCCTGGATGAGGTTTGACGTGTGGATAAGTCTACTAACATCTGCTGTCTGCTGTTAAGACATACCCAGATGGTCAGGCAGCTTTCCCAGCTCTTCCTGTCTACCCACAATCTATTGTTCACTATTCTATCATACCCCAACCCTCTTATGTTCGATCCTATCCTCTTCCTTCCCATCCCCATTCTTGCAGTCAGTCTTACGGCCTTACTAAACAATGTACCATTATGGGTACAGAAGCAACTAAGAGCAGTGAGGCTGGAGTTAGTCTGACAAAGGGATTACCAGCCCCGTGGGGGCGCAGAAAACAGGTAGCTCCGTGATATTAACATGTTTTTTCACACTAGAACACATGGCCCGGTGGCCTGGTGGCTAAAGCTCTCGCTTCACACACGGAGGGCCCGGGTTCGATTCCCGGCGGGTGGAAACATTTCGACACGTTTCCTTACACCTGTTGTCTTGTTCACCTAGCAGCAAATAGGTACCTGGGTGTTAGTGGACTGGTGTGGGTGGCATCCTGGGGGACAAGATTAAGGACCACAATGGAAATAAGTTAGACAGTCCTCGATGACGCACTGACTTTCTTGGGTTATCCTGGGTGGCTAACCCTCCGGGGTTAAAAATCCGAACAAAATCTTATCTTATCTTATCTAACCCAGGAGTCCCAGCCTAGACTCCCACGTCTCCCACACTCCCACTTATTACAACAGTACAGAGACGCTACTCTACAGATAAAAAACTCTATTACGTTCTTAACAGTTCTATCAAGACTTTATAAATCTTGTTTATTACCGTTTAATTACTCAGGAAACAGGACAAGGGACCTATGTAAGACTGTTTAATGCTGAACTAAGCCTATTACTGTCTCCTCCGCACATCCTGATTCTGCTTATCCCCCCGAATTCTGCCTCAGCCTCAGCAGAGTTATGTGAGTAGTTTAGGGTAGGTTAAGTTGAATTATGTTAGGTCAGGTTCATACATGGAGGTTAGTTTAATATCTTTATTATGCACCCCATACCCATCCTGTGGGCGGTAGTCACCACATACCCATCCTGTGGGCGGTAGTCAAAAGATTACAGAGGTACATAATGGGTCCAGGGACTGGACCCCAAAGTTATGATAGCTGAACTAGTTACAAAGGTAATGAACTCCAGGTAGATCTTACCTGGAGTTTACCTGGAGAGAGCTCCGGGGGTCAACGCCCCCACGGCCCGGTCTGTGACCAGGCCTCCTTAGGTCAGTGTCCCAGGATGCGACCCACACCAGTCGACTAACACCCAGGTACCCATTTTACTGATGGGGAACATAGACAACAGGTGGAAAGAAACACGTCCAATGTTTCTACTCTGGCTGGGAATCGAACCCAGGCCCTCACCGTGTGAAGCCAGAGCGTTAACCACCAGGCCACCAGAGCCCTGGTCACAATCATGGCAAGTTACAGAGGTAATGAACTCCAGGTAGATCTGGTCACAATCATGGCAAGTTACAGAGGTAATGAACTCCAGGTAGATCTGGTCACAATCATGGCAAGTTACAGAGGTAATGAACTCCAGGTAGATCTGGTCACAATCATGGCAAGTTACAGAGGTAATGAACTCCAGGTAGATCTGGTCACAATCATGGCAAGTTACAGAGGTAATGAACTCCAGGTAGATCTGGTCACAATCACGGCAAGTTACAGAGGTAATGAACTCCAGGTAGATCTGGTCACAATCATGGCAAGTTACAGAGGTAATGAACTCCAGGTAGATCTGGTCACAATCATGGCAAGTTACAGAGGTAATGAACTCCAGGTAGATCTGGTCACAATCATGGCAAGTTACAGAGGTAATGAACTCCAGGTAGATCTGGTCACAATCATGGCAAGTTACAGAGGTAATGAACTCCAGGTAGATCTGGTCACAATCATGGCAAGTTACAGAGGTAATGAACTCCAGGTAGATCTGGTCACAATCATGGCAAGTTACAGAGGTAATGAACTCCAGGTAGATCTGGTCACAATCATGGCAAGTTACAGAGGTAATGAATCATACATGGAGGTACGTTATGTATCTCTGATCGTTTTAACACATCTTAAGGGACCTGACATGGACGGTTCAACACATGAATCGCCTGAATATCATATTGGTATAAAAATACCGACGTGTTAAGTAAGACACATGTGTAACAGTTAGGTATCTCTATTCTGAAACGTTTCTCCTACACAGTAGGCTACTTCCGTTGAGTACAGAGAGTTAACACAGGCATTAGAGATGTGAAGACGATGTTATCAGTCCATCACCCTTGTGTAGACGTACTCTTGAAGACCACATCTTCAGGATGTGCCTTCAAGATGTCTAAAACCGAGCCATCACCCAAAAATTGACTACAATAAGGATACGTTGAGTTGCAGATTATCTAGAGGCAGCAACAGTCTTGTGGAAATTATAATAATTTTCCTGAAATTGGTGTATAAAAACTGAAGAATATAATAATATTGATCAAACTGTGGTGTTAGTGTGACTTGGAAAAGTTTAAGTCACAAGAGAACCAACTGACCGGCAATGTAACGTAAAATGGCGGCGGGTTAGTGTATAAGATGGGGGAGTGTTATTCTGTTATATCGGTTATTATCGTGGCCGATAGGTAGTATATCGGTGATAATTGTGGACCCTGAAATAAGTGAATGTCGTGGGTATCGGCAGGTGTCTAGATCTTCATGAAAACAGCCATAATAGGGCAGGTAAGTGGTAAAATGAGATGTTGTTGACAGGATCAAGTCCACGGCCTGGTTAGAAATATGGTGTTTTCTCCTCCCGTGATTTTAATTATTAGCTTCACACACTGGACGATGTTGACCTGACTCTTCCAATACTCTCTGAGAGTTAGGTCAGTGTCAGAGGTCACTTCAAGGCACTTTGAAACAGGTGAGTGCCAGAGATCACGTCAAGGCACTATGAAACAGGTCAGTGTCAGAGGTCACTTCAAAGCACTTTTGAAGCAGGTCAGTGTCAGAGGTCACTTCAAAGCACTTTTGAAACAGGTCAGTGTCAGAGGTCACTTCAAAGCACTTTTGAAACAGGTCAGTGTCAGAGGTCACAAAGCACTTTGAAACAGGTCATTGTCAGAGGTCACAAAGCACTTTTGAAACAGGTCAGTGTCAGAGGTCACTTCAAAGCACTTTGAAACAGGTCAGTGTCAGAGGTCACAAAGCACTTTGAAACAGGTCATTGTCAGAGGTCACAAAGCACTTTGAAACAGGTCATTGTCAGAGGTCACAAAGCACTTTGAAACAGGTCAGTGTCAGAGGTCACAAAGCACTTTGAAACAAGTCAGTGTCAGAGGTCACAAAGCACTTTGAAACAGGTCAGTGTCAGAGGTCACAAAGTGCTTTGAAACAGGTCAGTGTCAGAGGTCACAGAACACTTTGAAACAGATCAGTGTCAGAGGTCACAAAGTGCTTTGAAACAGGTCAGTGTCAGAGGTCACAAAACTCTTTGAAACAGGTCAGTGTCAGAGGCCATAAAACACTTTGAAACAGGTCAGTGTCAGAGGCCATAAAACACTTTGAAACAGGTCAGTGTCAGAGGTCACAAAACACTTTGAAACAGGTCAGTGTCAGAGGCCATAAAACACTTTGAAACAGGTCAGTGTCAGAGGTCACAAAACACTTTGAAACAGGTCAGTGTCAGAGGTCACAAAACACTTTGAAACAGGTCAGTGTCAGAGGTCACAAAACACTTTGAAACAGGTCAGTGTCAGAGGTCACAAAACACTTTGAAACAGGTCAGTGTCAGAGGTCACAAAACACTTTGAAACAGGTCAGTGTCAGAGGTCACAAAGCACTTTGAAACAGGTCATTGTTAGAGGTCACAAAGCACTTTGAAACAGGTCAGTGTCAGAGGTCACAAAGCACATTGAAACAGGTCAGTGTCAGAGGTCACAAAGCACTTTGAAACAGGTCAGTGTCAGAGGTCACAAAGCACTTTGAAACAGGTCAGTGTCAGAGGTCACAAAGTGCTTTGAAACAGGTCAGTGTCAGAGGTCACAAAACTCTTTGAAACAGGTCAGTGTCAGAGGCCATAAAACACTTTGAAACAGGTCAGTGTCAGAGGTCACAAAACACTTTGAAACAGGTCAGTGTCAGAGGTCACAAAACACTTTGAAACAGGTCAGTGTCAGAGGTCACAAAACACTTTGAAACAGGTCAGTGTCAGAGGTCACAAAACACTTTGAAACAGGTCAGTGTCAGAGGTCACAAAACACTTTGAAACAGGTCAGTGTCAGAGGTCACAAAACACTTTGAAACAGGTCAGTGTCAGAGGCCACAAAACACTTTGAAACAGGTCAGTGTCAGAGGCCACAAATCACTTTGAAACAGGTCAGTGTCAGAGGCCACAAATCACTTTGAGACAGGTCAGTGTCAGAGGCCACAAATCACTTTGAAACAGGTCAGTGTCAGAGGCCACAAATCACTTTGAAACAGGTCAGTGTCAGAGGCCACAAATCACTTTGAAACAGGTCAGTGTCAGAGGTCACAAATCACTTTGAAACAGGTCAGTGTCAGAGGTCACAAAACACTTTGAAACAGGTCAGTGTCAGAGGCCACAAATCACTTTGAAACAGGTCAGTGTCAGAGGCCACAAATCACTTTGAAACAGGTCAGTGTCAGAGGCCACAAATCACTTTGAAACAGGTCAGTGTCAGAGGCCACAAATCACTTTGAAACAGGTCAGTGTCAGAGGCCACAAATCACTTTGAAACAGGTCAGTGTCAGAGGCCACAAATCACTTTGAAACAGGTCATGTCAGAGGCCACAAATCACTTTGAAACAGGTCAGTGTCAGAGGCCACAAATCACTTTGAAACAGGTCAGTGTCAGAGGCCACAAATCACTTTGAAACAGGTCAGTGTCAGAGGTCACAAATCACTTTGAAACAGGTCAGTGTCAGAGGCCACAAATCACTTTGAAACAGGTCAGTGTCAGAGGCCACAAATCACTTTGAAACAGGTCAGTGTCAGAGGCCACAAATCACTTTGAAACAGGTCAGTGTCAGAGGCCACAATCACTTTGAAACAGGTCAGTGTCAGAGGTCACAAATCACTTTGAAACAGGTCAGTGTCAGAGGTCACAAATCACTTTGAAACAGGTCAGTGTCAAGGCCACAAATCACTTTGAAACAGGTCAGTGTCAGAGGCCACAAATCACTTTGAAACAGGTCAGTGTCAGAGGCCACAAATCACTTTGAAACAGGTCAGTGTCAGAGGTCACAAATCACTTTGAAACAGGTCAGTGTCAGAGGTCACAAATCACTTTGAAACAGGTCAGTGTCAGAGGCCACAAATCACTTTGAAACAGGTCAGTGTCAGAGGCCACAAATCACTTTGAAACAGGTCAGTGTCAGAGGCCACAAATCACTTTGAAACAGGTCAGTGTCAGAGGCCACAAATCACTTTGAAACAGGTCAGTGTCAGAGGCCACAAATCACTTTGAAACAGGTCAGTGTCAGAGGCCACAAATCACTTTGAAACAGGTTTCCTGTATTTTCTTTTACAAAGCACTTTCGTAGTCCAGAAAAACCTTCAAAGTCCAGGTCAATTTTCTGTGAAGAAAATTGTTCGGACTGGTTGGTTCGAACACCGAGGTTCCACTGTTCGGACTGGTTGGTTCGAACACCGAGGTTCAACTGTTCGGACTGGTTGGTTCGAACACCGAGGTTCCACTCTTTGGACTGGTTGGTTCGAACACCGAGGTTCCACTCTTTGGACTGGTTGGTTCGAACACCGAGGTTCCACTGTTCGGACTGGTTGGTTCGAACACCTAGGTTCCACTGTTTGGACTGGTTCGAGCACCTAAGTTCCACTGTTTGGACTGGTTCGAGCACCGAGGTTCCACTGTTCAGACTGGTTTGAACACTGAGGTTCCACTGTTCAGACTGGTTTGAACACTGAGGTTCCACTGTTTGGACTGGTTCGAACACCGAGGTTCCACTGTTCGGACTGGTTGGCTCGAACACCGAGGTTCCACTGTTCGGACTGGTTGGCTCGAACACCGAGGTTCCACTGTTCTGACTGGTTCGAACACCAAGGTTCCACTGTTCGGACTGGTTCAAACATCGAGTTTCCACTGTTCGGACTGATTGGTTCGAACACCGAGGCTCCAGTGTTCAGACTGGTTCGAGCACCGAGGTTCCACTGTTCAGACTGGTTCAAACACCCTCTAGGACCTTCCAAGTGTATATTATCATGTATCTCTCTCACCTGCATTAGGTATACAGTATATGTGTAGACAACCAGGGATTACCCCAAAAAAGTCAGTGACTTATTTCCATTGGGGTCTTTATTTCCATTGGGGTCCTTTACTTATTTCCATTGGGGTCCTTATTTCCATTGGGGTCCTTTACTTATTTCCATTGGGGTCTTTATTTCCATTGGGGTCCTTTACTTATTTCCATTGGGGTCCTTATTTCCATTGGGGTTCTTTACTTATTTCCATTGGGGTCCTTTACTTATTTCCATTGGGGTCCTTATTTCCATTGGGGTTCTTTACTTATTTCCATTGGGGTCCTTATTTCCATTGGGGTTCTTTACTTATTTCCATTGGGGTCCTTTACTTATTTCCATTGGGTCCTTATTTCCATTGGGGTCCTTATTTCCATTGGGGTCCTTATTTCAATTGGGGTCCTTATTTCCATTGGGGTCCTTATTTCCATTGGGGTTCTTTACTTATTTCCATTGGGGTCCTTATTTCCATTGGGGTTCTTTACTTATTTCCATTGGGGTCCTTTACTTACTTCCATTGGGGTCCTTATTTCCATTGGGGTCCTTATTTCCATTGGGGTCCTTATTTCAATTGGGGTCCTTATTTCCATTGGGGTCCTTATTTCCATTGGGGTCCTTATTTCCATTGGGGTCCTTATTTCAATTGGGGTCCTTATTTCAATTGGGGTCCTTATTTCCATTGGGGTCCTTATTTCAATTGGGGTCCTTATTTCCATTGGGGTCTTTATTTCCATTGGGGTCCTTTACTTATTTCCATTGGGGTCCTTATTTCCATTGGGGTCTTTATTTCCATTGGGGTCCTTATTTCCATTGGGGTCTTTATTTCCATTGGGGTCTTTATTTCCATTGGGGTCTTTATTTCCATTGGGGTTTTTATTTCCATTGGGGTCTTTATTTCCATTGGGGTCCTTATTTCCATTGGGGTCTTTATTTCCATTGGGGTCCATTGTTATGGTAGGGAAACAAGTTACAACAGTAATGAACTATTTAGTTAACAGCGGTAAGGACTATACGTACAGGAATTATTACTGACAGCCATTTCTGTCTGCTGGTTTCGTATTCCGCGGTACTCCAGTGCTGCCGTCTCTAGGCCTACCCAGGTCAGTGGGACGCTGGGCCCACTCGATCTCACTTCATGGCCTACTGACTCCAGAGGTACAAATGCTCCCCCTCCACGGACTGGTTATCGGTTATTCCCTCACTTTGTCCGTTGTGTGCTCACTCCTATCTAATTAAAGCCAAACTAGTCTACGGCCGTATCTTTGCTACCTACGCTACCCTCATCGGCACTAAACCGCTGTTCAACAGCAATAACACTCCATACCACGGGTGGGGATAGAACCCGCGGTCAGAGTCACGTTAGCCACTTGGCCAGCTGGCCACAATAAGATTCATCCAACTAGGTATATTTATACGCCATAGGAAGGTTAGCATAGGCCACCACTGTGACCACATGCCAGTTTTTACAGACGAATCTCCTGCCAGCGTGACCGTGACGAACTCTAGCTCAAATCCCCTCAAAGCCGTCTTCATGACTGTGACCGCGGGTTCTATCCCCGCCCGTGGTATGATCTACAACCGTGCAATAGAGGAAGTTAAACAAATTTCAGTGGCTACGGGTTATTACAGATGAGATGTGGATATTTTTCCAAACTGGCAGTTAGCGCCTTGTGTGTCCTCGTTATGTCTGTGTGGATATGTTTGGCTATTATACCTTCAGGGTGTTCCGGGGTCAACGCCCCCCGGTCCATGACCAGACCTTGTGGTGGATCACTGATCAGCAAGGCTGTTGCTGCTGGCGGCATGTAAACCAACGTTCGAGCCACAGCCTGGCTGGTCGGGTACTGACCTGAGGTTTGTCCAGCTCCCTTTTGAAGACAGCCAGGGGTCTTGAAGACAGCCAGGGGTCTTGAAGACAGCCAGGGGTCTTGAAGACACCCAGGGGTCTTGAAGACAACCAGGGGTCTTGAAGACAACCAGGGGTCTTGAAGACAGCCAGGGGTCTTGAAGACAGCCAGGGGTCTTGAAGACAGCCAGGGGTCTTGAAGACAGCCAGGGGTCTTGAAGACAGCTAGGGGTCTTGAAGACAGCCAGGGGTCTTGAAGACAGCCAGGGGTCTTGAAGACAACCAGGGGTCTTGAAGACAGCTAGGGGTCTTGAAGACAACCAGGGGTCTTGAAGACAGCCAGGGGTCTTGAAGACAACCAGGGTTCTTGAAGACAACCAGGGTTCTTGAAGACAACCAGGGGTCTTGAAGACAACCAGGGGTCTTGAAGACAGCTAGGGGTCTTGAAGACAACCAGGGGTCTTGAAGACAGCCAGGGGTCTTGACAGCCAGGGGTCTTGAAGACAACCAGGGGTCTTGAAGACAGCCAGGGGTCTTGAAGACAACCAGGGGTCTTGAAGACAACCAGGGGTCTTGAAGACAACCAGGGGTCTTGAAGACAGCTAGGGGTTTTGACAGCCAGGGGTCTTGAAGACAACCAGGGGTCTTGAAGACAACCAGGGGTCTTGAAGACAACCAGGGATCTTGAAGACGGCTAGGGGTCTTGAAGACAACCAGGGGTCTTGAAGACAACCAGGGGTCTTGAAGACAACCAGGGGTCTTGAAGACAACCAGGGGTCTTGAAGACAACCAGGGGTCTTGAACACAACCAGAGGTCTTGAAGACAACCAGGGGTCTTGAAGACAACCAGGGGTCTTGAAGACAACCAGGGGTCTTGAAGACAACCAGGGGTCTTGAAGACAACCAGAGGTCTTGAAGACAACCAGGGGTCTTGAAGACAACCAGGGGTCTTGAAGACAACCAGGGATCTTGAAGACGGCTAGGGGTCTTGAAGACAACCAGGGGTCTTGAAGACAACCAGGGGTCTTGAAGACAACCAGGGGTCTTGAAGACAACCAGGGGTCTTGAAGACAACCAGAGGTCTTGAAGACAAACCAGAGGTCTTGAAGACAACCAGGGGTCTTGAAGACAACCAGGGGTCTTGAAGACAACCAGAGGTCTTGAAGACAACCAGAGGTCTTGAAGACAACCAGGGGTCTTGAAGACAACCAGGGGTCTTGAAGACAACCAGGGGTCTTGAAGACAACCAGGGGTCTTGAAGACAACCAGGGATCTTGAAGACAGCCAGGGGTCTTGAAGACAACCAGAGGTCTTGAAGACAACCAGGGGTCTTGAAGACAACCAGGGGTCTTGAAGACAATCAGGTGTCTTGAAGACAACCAGGGATCTTGAAGACAGCCAGGGGTCTTGAAGACAACCAGAGGTCTTGAAGACAACCAGGGGTCTTGAAGACAACCAGGGGTCTTGAAGACAACCAGGGGTCTTGAAGACAACCGGAGGTCTTGAAGACAACCGGAGGTCTTGAAGACAACCGGAGGTCTTGAAGACAACCAGAGGTCTTGAAGACAACCAGGGGTCTTGAAGACAACCAGGGGTCTTGAAGACAACCAGAGGTCTTGAAGACAACCAGGTTTCTTGAAGACAACCAGGGGTCTTGAAGACAACCAGGGGTCTTGAAGACAACCAGGGGTCTTGAAGACAGCCAGGGGTCTTGAAGACAACCAGGGGTCTTGAAGACAGCAGGGGTCTTGAAGACAACCAGGGGTCTTGAAGACAACCAGGAGTCTTGAAGACAACCAGGGGTCTTGAAGACAACCAGGGGTCTTGAAGACAACCAGAGGTCTTGAAGACAACCAGAGGTCTTGAAGACAACCAGGGGTCTTGAAGACAACCAGGGGTCTTGAAGACAACCAGAGGTCTTGAAGACAACCAGAGGTCTTGAAGACAACCAGGGGTCTTGAAGACAACCAGGGGTCTTGAAGACAACCAGGGGTCTTGAAGACAACCAGGGGTCTTGAAGACAACCAGGGATCTTGAAGACAGCCAGGGGTCTTGAAGACAACCAGAGGTCTTGAAGACAACCAGGGGTCTTGAAGACAACCAGGGGTCTTGAAGACAATCAGGTGTCTTGAAGACAACCAGGGATCTTGAAGACAGCCAGGGGTCTTGAAGACAACCAGAGGTCTTGAAGACAACCAGGGGTCTTGAAGACAACCAGGGGTCTTGAAGACAACCAGGGGTCTTGAAGACAACCGGAGGTCTTGAAGACAACCGGAGGTCTTGAAGACAACGGAGGTCTTGAAGACAACAGAGGTCTTGAAGACAACCAGGGGTCTTGAAGACAACCAGGGGTCTTGAAGACAACCAGAGGTCTTGAAGACAACCAGGTTTCTTGAAGACAACCAGGGGTCTTGAAGACAACCAGGGGTCTTGAAGACAACCAGGGGTCTTGAAGACAACCAGGGGTCTTGAAGACAGCCAGGGGTCTTGAAGACAACCAGGGGTCTTGAGACAGCAGGGGTCTTGAAGACAACCAGGAGTCTTGAAGACAACCAGGTGTCTTGAAGACAACCAGGGGTCTTGAAGACAACCAGGGGTCTTGAAGACAACCAGGAGTCTTGAAGACAACCAGGTGTCTTGAAGACAACCAGGGGTCTTGAAGACAACCAGGGGTCTTGAAGACAACCAGAGGTCTTGAAGACAACCAGGAGTCTTGAAGACAACCAGGGGTCTTGAAGACAACCAGGGGTCTTGAAGACAACCAGGGGTCTTGAAGACAACCAGGAGTCTTGAAGACAACCAGGGGTCTTGAAGACAACCAGGGATCTTGAAGACAACCAGAGGTCTTGAAGACAACCAGGGGTCTTGAAGACAACCAGGGGTCTTGAAGACAACCAGGGGTCTTGAAGACAACCAGGGGTCTTGAAGACAACCAGGAGTCTTGAAGACAACCAGGGGTCTTGAAGACAACCAGGGATCTTGAAGGCAACCAGGGAGGCAGTTGAACAGTCTTGGACCCCTGAAACTATGTTGTCTCTCAGTGTACTGGTGGCGTCCCAGTTTTTCACTGGGGGATGTTGCATCTCCTGCCGAGTCTTGACTAAAACTTTCCAAGATACAGTCGAAACAAAGTGATTTACAAGCAAAGGTCAAGGAACACCAGAGTAACCAAATCTATATAAATCTAGTCTGCACTAAAAATAGTATGAACGGAGAACCTTGTATCCGTGTGTGTATCTTCAGTGCTCGTCAGGGTACAGTGCTCGTCAGGGTACAGTGCTCGTCAGGGTACAGTGCTCGTCAGGGTACAGTGCTCGTCAGGGTACATATTCTGAGTGTTATTTCTCTCAGTGTATATATGCTGAGTCTGTTTCTCTGTGTATATACATTGAGAGTTATTTCTCAGTGTATATACACTGAGGTATTTCTCTGTGTATATACACTGAGGTATTTCTCTGTGTATATACACCGAGGTATTTATCTGTGTATATACACTGTTCTCTCAGTGTATATACACTGTTCTCTCAGTGTATATACACTGTTCTCTGTGTATATACACTGTTCTCTCAGTGTATATACACTGTTCTCTCAGTGTATATACACTGTTCTCTGTGTATATACACTGTTCTCTCAGTGTATATACACTGTTCTCTCAGTGTATATACACTGTTCTCTCAGTGTATATACACTGTTCTCTCAGTGTATATACACTGTTCTCTCAGTGTATATACACTGTTCTCTCAGTGTATATACACTGTTCTCTCAGTGTATATAGAGTTTAAAGGCCACTTCAGGAATTATACTTGACTGGTGGTGTACTGGTGTAGTGTAGCCTTAATTACCCTGGAGTAGTACATAGATTTTAAGCGCCATTAACCAACCAGTCGTTCTTAAACCTGAAGTCATAACCCATAACAATCTTGTGGTTAGTGGAGAACAGTCCTCAAGAAGCTGTTGAGGCGCTGTAAATGTGACGATTATCGGGAACTTGATGGCACTACAACTGTAATATGGCAGGGAGCAAGGACTTACTGGTGCTAGAATTGTAAATATGATGGGTAGCAAGGACTTAGTGGTGCTAGAACTGTAAATATGATGGGTAGCAAGGACTTAGTGATGCTAGAACTGTAAATATGGTGGGTAGCAAGGACTTAGTGGTGCTAGAACTGTAAATATGATGGTAACAAGGACTTAGTGGTGCTAGAACTGTAAATATGATGGGTAGCAAGGACTTAGTGGTGCTAGAACTGTAAATATGATGGGTAGCAAGGACTTAGTGGTGCTAGAACTGTAAATATGATGGGTAGCAAGGACTTAGTGGTGCTAGAACTGTAAATATGATGGGTGGCAAGGACTTAGTGGTGCTAGAACTGTAAATATGATGGGTGGCAAGGACTTAGTGGTGCTAGAACTGTAAATATGATGGGTGGCAAGGACTTAGTGGTGCTAGAACTGTAAATATGATGGTAACAAGGACTTAGTGGTGCTAGAACTGTAAATATGATGGGTGGCAAGGACTTAGTGGTGCTAGAACTGTAAATATGATGGTAACAAGGACTTAGTGGTGCTAGAACTGTAAATATGATGGGTGGCAAGGACTTAGTGATGCTAGAACTGTAAATATGATGGGTAGCAAGGACTTAGTGATGCTAGAACTGTAAATATGATGGGTAGCAAGGACTTAGTGGTGCTAGAACTGTAAATATGATGGGTAGCAAGGACTTAGTGGTGCTAGAACTGTAAATATGATGGGTAGCAAGGACTTAGTGATGCTAGAACTGTAAATATGATGGGTAGCAAGGACTTAGTGATGCTAGAACTGTAAATATGATGGTAACAAGGACTTAGTGGTGCTAGAACTGTAAATATGATGGTAACAAGGATTTAGTGGTGCTAGAACTGTAAATATGATGGGTAGCAAGGACTTAGTGATGCTAGAACTGTAAATATGATGGGTAGCAAGGACTTAGTGGTGCTAGAACTGTAAATATGATGGGTAGCAAGGACTTAGTGATGCTAGAACTGTAAATATGATGGGTAGCAAGGACTTAGTGGTGCTAGAACTGTAAATATGATGGGTAGCAAGGACTTAGTGGTGCTAGAACTGTAAATATGATGGTAACAAGGACTTAGTGGTGCTAGAACTGTAAATATGATGGGTAGCAAGGACTTAGTGATGCTAGAACTGTAAATATGATGGGTAGCAAGGACTTAGTGATGCTAGAACTGTAAATATGATGGTAACAAGGACTTAGTGGTGCTAGAACTGTAAATATGATGGGTGGCAAGGACTTAGTGGTGCTAGAACTGTAAATATGATGGGTAGCAAGGACTTAGTGGTGCTAGAACTGTAAATATAATGGGTAGCAAGAACTTAGTGGTGCTAGAACTGTAAATATAAGGATTATCGAGGACTTTAGCGTTAGACCTGTAAATATGATGGGTAGCAAGAACTTAGTGGTGTTAGAACTGTAAATATGATGGGTAGCAAGAACTTAGTGGTGTTAGAACTGTAAATATGAGGTGTAGCAAGGACTTAGTGGTGCTAGAAGTGTAAATATGACGTGTAGCAAGGACTTAGTGGTGCTAGAACTGTAAATATAAGGATTATCGAGGACTTTAGCGTTAGACCTGTAAATATGATGGGTAGCAAGAACTTAGTGGTGTTAGTCCTGTAAATATGAGGTGTAGCGAGAACTTTTACAAGTATAAATATGGAGAGTATGGAAGTGGTGTGAGAAAGGGCCAGCAGTAGTATCTGACTGGGCACCTCAGGGTAGCTAGCTAGCTAGCTAGCTAGATGGGTAGTGGGGGGACTTAGCGGCGCCTAGTGTGAGCACGTCTGGGGGGGTCAGTGAACCAATACTCCACAAACACTGCGTTCCACACCCTCGGTGGCTTAACCAGTGTCACTACCCACGCTCTGCCCCGCTATATTACACCTCTTTTATACTTCTCCACCTCTTGGTATGGGTGTTTTAATCAAGCGGCGTATTATTTTCTATCTAGTTTCTGGTCTGGGATGCATCTTAACCTAAACATATCATCTGTATCATTAGAGAGAGTTGCTGCGTGCCCCAGGGAGGTCGTCTGAGATCAGGTTGTACCCAAACGCCTACAATAAAACCGTATTTCTTTATTTTTCGTATACTCGCCGGAATTCGTGTAAATTATATTCGAGTCTCCGACAGGTAGAGCTGAACTCCGGTATTCTCTTAACACTGTTTGCAAACAATCCAGCATTAACAATTGTAAATTCGAGAAATTCATAGATTTTGCGCAGTTTTAAATTATTACGGTCGTCTTGCATAGTAACATGGGAAAATTACCATGGATAACCAAAACTCAGGGACTTATTTCCACTGGAGTTCTCGTATTTCCATTGGGGTCCTTGTATTTCCATTGGAGTCCTTGTATTTCCATTAGGGGTCCTTGTATTTCCATTGGAGTCCTTGTATTTCCATTAGGGGTCCTTGTATTTCCATTAGGGGTCCTTGTATTTCCATTGGGGTCCTTGTATTTCCATTGGGGGTCCTTGTATTTCCATTGAAGCCCTTGTATTTCCATTGGGGTCTTTGTATTTCCATTGAGGTCCTAGTATTTCCATTGGAGTCCTTGTATTTCCATTAGGGGTCCTTGTATTTCCATTGGAGTCCTTGTATTTCCATTAGGGGTCCTTGTATTTCCATTGGAGTCCTTGTATTTCCATTAGGGGTCCTTGTATTTCCATTAGGGGTCCTTGTATTTCCATTGGGGTACTTGTATTTCCATTGGGGTCCTTGTATTTCCATTGGGATCCTTGTATTTCCATTGGGGTCCTTGTATTTCCATTGGGATCCTTGTATTTCCATTGGGATCCTTGTATTTCCATTGGGGTCCTTGTATTTCCATTGGGGTCCTTGTATTTCCATTGGGGTCCTTGTATTTCCTATATTAGACAATATATCTCATCTTTTTTTCATTCGCCGGTACTCTCCCGGTCCGGGTCTTTTCCAATAGTGGAGACCCGGCCTTGGCTTCCTATCTGGGGAGTATCTCGAGACCTAAGTCTGCAATGGGAGGAGGTACAAGTACCCCCTCATCTTTGGGACCAAGTGTCCCCAGGCCTAGCCACAGTCCCCGCCCTCACGGGGATCTCATTGTAAAATATTTCTGGGTATTACACAGGAGAATAATTACTGAAATAACGTAGTTCCCCTTTGTTAATATACACTGACGAATATATAGAATAATTATTGAAATAACATAGTTTTCCCTTGATAATAATGCACTGGAGCCATAATGCAGGAGTGAGAAGTTATGTTGGAAATGCCAGAGGTGGGACCATGCCCAGGGCAAGAGTGTTGTGGGGGGGTTAAGGTACCTCCATGGTGCCCGGCTCAATAACCGGTCACCCTTGATTTTATTTATTCATAGATTATTTCTACCCCCGACTTAGTTGACCAGTTATTTTAATACACAGTTTATGGTAATTTAAGAAAGTAAATATTGGTTCTCTCGTCTGACGGATCTTGATAACCTTTTCGGTGTCAACATTAGATTATTAAACTTTAGTTACCCCTTTTTTTGTGGGTTTTTTCATATAATTACCTGTGATTCCATATAGCGGTTATATAGAGGGACGAGTATGTATATATCTTATATCTGTGGGTTTATATACCCTGAGAAATATGTTTTTGGGTTGGTATAGTTATACGTGTGGGTTTATATACAGTGAGAGATGTATATGGTGCGTCAAACCCTCACAAAGGGTGATTATCAGTGTAGCTGGAAGTGGGGGAGGTATGAGAGGTATATATATCAGTATATACACCGAGATGTATGTATTAATGTTCTGTACACCGAGAGATGTATATCTGTTATATACATCAATGTATATACACTGCGTAATTTATATAGTATATCACTGATGTCAGCTATGGTTTGTATACCTTGTACATGTACTGCTAGAAATTTCAACATTGTTCGATCGATACCATGCCCAGCCCTTCTAGGGTAGGGTAGGTGCCCGAGCCCGAGCCTTTAGCTCATAAGACTGTCATTCCCATTAGCCACCTTGGGGCGGGGATGGTAGACCAGAGAGGCCTAGCTTGTGGCTAGGCCTGGGGACAGTTGGTCCCGAAGATGAGGAGGTGCTTGTACCTCCTCCCATGGGAGACTTAGGTCTCAGACACTCCCTAAAGAGGGAGCCAAGGCCGGGCCACCACTTGGAAAAGGTCCGGGCCGGGAGAATACCGGCGAATATTTAATAATAATAATAATAATAATCAACATTGTTCTGAGTGTTGTTGTTCACGTAGTTCGATAGAAATTTCGACTGAGTTTGTCAAAACAGTTTATGTTAACAATGTCAGTGGTTGAACCTGGCTAAGTAAGAGTGTAGCTTCCTGAGGTTGATCTGCCGCTGCTGCCACACAAGTCTCCAGGCCTCGCGTATATTAAGATCAGATCCTCTTGTAGCTACAGTACTGCTCTCTCTAAACTATGTCATTCTTGCCTCCTGAAATGTCCTGTTATAGTTGTTTGTTTTACTTAAGGCAGACAATGCTGTAAGACACACACACACACACACACACACACACACACACACACACACACACACACACACATATATGTGAACGACATGATGGAAGGGTTAGACTCAGAAGTGTCCCTGTTTGCAGATGATGTGAAGTTAATGAGGAGAATTAAATCTGATGAGGACCAGGCAGGACTTCAAAGAGACCTGGACAGACTGGACACCTGGTCCAGCAAATGGCTTCTCGAATTTAATCCTGCCAAATGCAAAGTCATGAAGATGGGGGAGGGGCACAGAAGACCACAGACAGAGTATAGGCTAGGTGGCCAAAGACTGCAAACCTCACTCAAGGAGAAAGATCTTGGGGTGAGTATAACACCGAGCATGTCTCCGGAAGCACACATCAATCAGATAACTGCTGCAGCATATGGGCGCCTGGCAAACCTGAGAACAGCATTCCGATACCTTAGTAAGGAATCATTCAAGACACTGTACACCGTGTATGTCAGGCCCATACTGGAGTATGCAGCACCTGTTTGGAACCCGCACTTGATAAAGCACGTCAAGAAACTAGAGAAAGTACAAAGGTTTGCGACAAGGTTAGTTCCAGAGCTAAGGGGAATGTCCTATGAAGAAAGATTAAGGGAAATCGGCCTGACGACACTGGAGGACAGGAGGGTCAGGGGAGACATGATAACGACATATAAAATACTGCGTAGAATAGACAAGGTGGACAAGGACAGGATGTTCCAGGGAGGGGACACAGAAACAAGAGGCCACAATTGGAAGTTGAAGACACAAATGAGTCAGAGAGATAGTAGGAAGTATTTCTTCAGTCATAGAGTTGTAAGGCAGTGGAATAGCCTAGAAAATGACGTAGTGGAGGCAGGAACCATACACAGTTTTAAGACGAGGTATGATAAAGCTCATGGAGCGTGGAGAGAGAGGGCCCAGTAGCAACCGGTGAAGAGGCTGGGCCAGGAACTTTGACTCGACCCCTACAACCACGTATAGGTGAGTACACACAAAATTTATATTGAATGTATTTAAGTCCTATTTTAGGGATTAAATACCCAACATATATACTAAATTTCTTTTAATGTGGTGAAAAATTTAATCAAGGGGAACGCTAAACTCGTAGGGATTGCAGAGCTCACTCCTACTTTCGCACATCCCTCCCTGCAGCGTTGTGATCCTTGCGGACTTAGCGCATAATTTGACTGGTGGTGAGCAGGTGATACGATTTAATATATAACCCCTTATTTTTGAAGGGGTGGAATGGTAAGCCAGTGGAAGGCTTCAGTCAGATAACCGAAAGCTCCAGCTGTAGGTCATATAACTAAGACCCGCGTCAGAAAGCACTTGTCCTGTTTCCTGACGAATCTTACTAAAACCTAACGATTAGCTAACTCAACTAACCATTCTGTCACAGAATCTGCAGTACATATAATACTGTGTTGTCACATCAGTACCCTGAAGGGTCAGTACGAAGCTTATCTTGTGCCAGTACCTGGTCACATCAGTACCCTGAAGGGTCAGTACGAAGCTTATCTTGTGCCAGTACCTGGTCACATCAGTACCCTGAAGGGTTAGTACGAAGCTTATCTTGTGCCAGTACCTGGTCACATCAGTACCCTGAAGGGTCAGTACGAAGCTTATCTTGTGCCAGTACCTGGTCACATCAGTACCCTGAAGGGTCAGTACGAAGCTTATTTTGTGCCAGTACCTGGTCACATCAGTACCCTGAAGGGTCAGCATGAAGCTTATTTTGTGCCAGTACCTGGTCACATCAGTACCCTGAAGGGTCAGCATGAAGCTTATTTTGTGCCAGTACCTGGTCACATCAGTACCCTGAAGGGTCAGCATGAAGCTTATTTTGTGCCAGTACCTGGTCACATCAGTATCCTGAAGGGTCAGCATGAAGCTTATTTTGTGCCAGTACCTGGTCACATCAGTACCCTGAAGGGTCAGCATAAAGCTTATTTTGTGCCAGTACCTGGTCACATCAGTACCCTGAAGGGTCAGCATGAAGCTTATCTTGTGCCAGTACCTGGTCACATCAGTACCCTGAAGGGTCAGCATAAAGCTTATTTTGTGCCAGTACCTGGTCACATTAGTACCCTGAAGGGTCAGCATGAAGCTTATCTTGTGCCAGTACCTGGTCACATCAGTACCCTGAAGGGTCAGCATGAAGCTTATCTTGTACCAGTACCTGGTCACATCAGTACCCTGAAGGGTCAGCATGAAGCTTATCTTGTGCCAGTACCTGGACAAGGACACTCTTTCTGTAATTAGAATTAAGTATGCTGGCAGCATGCTGCTATGCTGCTCTATATGCTAGCTGCGTTTCCCTGTCATATTAAGATACTATTTAAAATGAACAATAGTTATCATTCTTACCATAGGGGTGGACCGGTAAGCCAGTGGAAGGCCTCGGTCATGTGACCAAAAGCTCCAACGGCGGGTCATCATCTGACTAAGACCCGCGTCAGGAAACACTTGTCCTGTTTCCTGACGAACCTAACGTAACGTAACGTAACGTAACGTAACGTAACCTTACCTTACCTAACCTAACCTAACGTAACGTAACGTAACGTTACCTTACCTTACCTTACGTAACGTAACCTTACCTTACCTAACGTAACGTAACGTAACGTAACGTAACGTTACCTAACCTAACCTAACCTAACGTAACGTAACGTAACCTTACCTAACGTAACGTAACGTTACCGACTTAACCTAACCTAACCTAACGTAACGTAACGTAACGTAACGTAACCTTACCTTACCTTACCTTACGTAACGTAACGTAACGTAACGTAACGTAACCTTACCTAACGTAACGTAACATAACGTAACGTAACGTAACCTTACCTTACCTAACCTAACCTGTCATATTTTATCATTGCACTAGGCCTACTTCGACTTGGTCCATTTATTGAGCAATAAAGAGTATGAAACAGCCTATTTGATATGTCAGCGTATTTTATTAGAGAAGACAATGTTCTTGACTTGTTAAGTAAATATCTTAAAACTGCGGCAAGAAGTAAGATAAATGTAATTATGGATCTTGATGCACTGCTAGCACTTGAGGTACACAATAAACTAGCCACTACCATCCACAGGATGGATATGAGGTACACAATAAACTAGCCGCTACCATCCACAGGATGGATATGAGGTACACAATAAACTAGCCACTACCATCCACAGGATGGATATGAGGTACACAATAAACTAGCCACTACCATCCACAGGATGGATATGAGGTACACAATAAACTAGCCACTACCATCCACAGGATGGATATGAGGTACACAATAAACTAGCCACTACCATCCACAGGATGGATATGAGGTACACAATAAACTAGCCACTACCATCCACAGGATGGATATGAGGTACACAATAAACTAGCCACTACCATCCACAGGATGGATATGAGGTACACAATAAACTAGCCACTACATCCACAGGATGGATATGAGGTACACAATAAACTAGCCACTACCATCCACAGGATGGATATGAGGTACACAATAAACTAGCCACTACCATCCACAGGATGGATATGAGGTACACAATAAACTAGCCACTACCATCCACAGGATGGATATGAGGTACACAATAAACTAGCCAACCTACCATCTCATCCAGGATGGATATGAGGTACACAATAAACTAGCCACTACCATCCACAGGATGGATATGAGGTACACAATAAACTAGCCACTACCATCCACAGGATGGATATGAGGTACACAATAAACTAGCCACTACCATCCACAGGATGGATATGAGGTACACAATAAACTAGCCACTACCATCCACAGGATGGATATGAGGTACACAATAAACTAGCCACTACCATCCACAGGATGGATATGAGGTACACAATAACTAGCCACTACCACCACAGGATGGATATGAGGTACACAATAAACTAGCCACTACCACCACAGGATGGATATGAGGTACACAATAAACTAGCCACTCCATCCACAGGATGGATATGAGGTACACAATAAACTAGCCACTACCATCCACAGGATGGATATGAGGTACACAATAAACTAGCCACTACCATCCACAGGATGGATATGAGGTACACAATAAACTAGCCACTACCATCCACAGGATGGATATGAGGTACACAATAAACTAGCCACTACCATCCACAGGATGGATATGAGGTACACAATAAACTAGCCACTACCATCCACAGGATGGATATGAGGTACACAATAAACTAGCCACTACCATCCACAGGATGGATATAGGTACACAAAACTAGCCACTACCATCCACAGGATGGATATAGGTACACAAACTAGCCACTACCACCCACAGGATGGATATAAGGTACACAAAATGCCACTACCACCCACAGGATGGATATAGGTACACAAACTAGCCACTACCACCCACAGGATGGATATAAGGTACCACAAACTAGCCACTACCACCCACAGGATGGATATAAGGTACACAAACTAGCCACTACCACCCACAGGATGGATATAAGGTACACAAACTAGCCACTACCACCCACAGGATGGATATAAGGTACACAAACTAGCCACTACCACCCACAGGATGGATATAAGGTACACAAACTAGCCACTACCACCCACAGGATGGATATAAGGTACACAAACTAGCCACTACCACCCACAGGATGGATATAAGGTACACAAACTAGCCACTACCACCCACAGGATGGATATAAGGTACACAAACTAGCCACTACCACCCACAGGATGGATATAAGGTACACAAACTAGCCACTACCACCCACAGGATGGATATAAGGTACACAAACTAGCCACTACCACCCACAGGATGGATATAAGGTACACAAACTAGCCACTATCCACCCACACAGGATGGATATAAGGTACACAAACTAGCCACTACCACCCACAGGATGGATATAAGGTACACAAACTAGCCACTACCACCCACAGGATGGATATAAGGTACACAAACTAGCCACTACCACCCACAGGATGGATATAAGGTACACAAACTAGCCACTACCACCCACAGGATGGATATAAGGTACACAAACTAGCCACTACCACCCACAGGATGGATATAAGGTACACAAACTAGCCACTACCACCCACAGGATGGATATAAGGTACACAAACTAGCCACTACCACCCACAGGATGGATATAAGGTACACAAACTAGCCACTACCACCCACAGGATGGATATAAGGTACACAAACTAGCCACTACCACCCACAGGATGGATATAAGGTACACAAACTAGCCACTACCACCACAGGATGGATATAAGGTACACAAACTAGCCACTACAACCCACAGGATGGATATAAGGTACACAAACTAGCCACTACCACCCACAGGATGGATATAAGGTACACAAACTAGCCACTACAACCCACAGGATGGATATAAGGTACACAAACTAGCCACTACCACCCACAGGATGGATATAAGGTACACAAACTAGCCACTACCACCCACAGGATGGATATAAGGTACACAAACTAGCCACTACACCCACAGGATGGATATAAGGTACACAAACTAGCCACTACCACCCACAGGATGGATATAAGGTACACAAACTAGCCACTACACCCACAGGATGGATATAAGGTACACAAACTAGCCACTACCACCCACAGGATGGATATAAGGTACACAAACTAGCCACTACAACCCACAGGATGGATATAAGGTACACAAACTAGCCACTACCACCCACAGGATGGATATAAGGTACACAAACTAGCCACTACAACCCACAGGATGGATATAAGGTACACAAACTAGCCACTACCACCCACAGGATGGATATAAGGTACACAAACTAGCCACTACCACCCACAGGATGGATATAAGGTACACAAACTAGCCACTACAACCCACAGGATGGATATAAGGTACACAAACTAGCCACTACCACCCACAGGATGGATATAAGGTACACAAACTAGCCACTACCACCCACAGGATGGATATAAGGTACACAAACTAGCCACTACCACCCACAGGATGGATATAAGGTACACAAACTAGCCACTACAACCCACAGGATGGATATAAGGTACACAAACTAGCCACTACCACCCACAGGATGGATATAAGGTACACAAACTAGCCACTACCACCCACAGGATGGATATAAGGTACACAAACTAGCCACTACCACCCACAGGATGGATATAAGGTACACAAACTAGCCACTACCACCCACAGGATGGATATAAGGTACACAAACTAGCCACTACAACCCACAGGATGGATATAAGGTACACAAACTAGCCACTACCACCCACAGGATGGATATAAGGTACACAAACTAGCCTCTAACTTCTGACGATCAAGACGTCTGACTAAAGAATATTTTAATCACACATTTATTCCCAGTTCAGGAATAAAGTAAATCCTTACCTAACGTTTAGGTATTTGCTGATATATATATTAATACATAATACACGCTAACGATGAATGTGAAATGTTTTCTTAGAATATTTTACCTTTCCAGATGTAGCTAAATTCACATAAATCTACTCCAGAGGAGACCATTTCCACGACTACTTCTGGGGTGGGGAGGGTACCTGAGCCAGAGCTTGTTACGACCTGCAGCTCACAAAACTGACAGTCCCACCACCCCCCTGGGGCGGGGAAAATGGCAGACCAGAGGGCTAGGTTCTCCCTACAAGCCCCGTGAGGGAGGGGAATGGGGATGGGCCTGGGAACAGTTGGTCCCAGAAGATGAGGGGTTACTTGTACCTCCTCCCATGGAAGTCATAGAGGCTGAGGGGGTACTTGTACCTCCTCCCATGGCAGACATAGAGGCTGAGGGGGTACTTGCACCTCCTCCCATGGCAGACATAGAGGCTGAGGGGGTACTTGTACCTCCTCCCATGGCAGACATAGAGGCTGAGGGGGTACTTGTACCTCCTCCCATGGCAGACATAGAGGCTGAGGGGTTACTTGTACCTCCTCCCATGGCAGACATAGAGGCTGAGGGGGTACTTGTACCTCCTCCCATGGCAGAAATAGAGGCTGAGGGGGTTCTTGTACCTCCTCCCATGGCAGACATAGAGGCTGAGGGGGTACTTGTACCTCCTCCCATGGCAGAAATAGAGGCTGAGGGGGTACTTGTACCTCCTCCCATGGCAGACATAGAGGCTGAGGGGGTACTTGTACCTCCTCCCATGGCAGACATAGGTCTCAGACACTCCCAAGACAGGGAGCTAAGACCGGGTCACCATCTGAAAAAGACACGGACCGGAAGAGTACCGACGAATCAAGAATCTTAGCTTTTAGTAAATTGTTTGAGGCATCACGCATGCAGCCACGTCTACCTTGCTCAACACGGGATTGGTATTTTGTGGAGATGGAGCAAGCATCGTGCCGAGAATAATGTTTGACTTACAACGTCTTGGCAAGAAATACACGAGAAACACCCTGTTGCACTCTGGCAAGTGAATTACCTTTTTCGTGCACTGTTGCAAGCTTCAGTCACTGTTGCAGGCTTCAGTCACTGTTGACAGTCTTCAGTCACTGTTGCAGGCTTCAGTCACTGTTGACAGCCTTCAGTCACTATTGACAGTCTTCAGTCACTGTTGCAGGCTTCAGTCACTGTTGCAGGTTTCAGTCACTGTTGACAGTCTTCAGTCACTGTTGCAGGCTTCAGTCACTGTTGACAGCCTTCAGTCACTGCTGACAGTCTTCAGTCACTGTTGACAGCCTTCAGTCACTGTTGATAGGCTTTTTTCACTGTTGGCAGGCTTCTTTCACTGTTGGCAGGCTTCTTTCACTGTTGACAGGCTTCTTTCACTGTTGACAGGCTTCTTTCACTGTTGATAGGCTTCTTTCACTGTTGGCAGGCTTCTTTCACTGTTGGCAGGCTTCTTTCACTGTTGGCAGGCTTCTTTCACTGTTGACAGGCTTCTTTCACTGTTGACAGGCTTCTTTCACTGTTGACAGCCTTCAGGCAGTAACAACAATAATATTTCAGGATAAATATAACAACTGGATGACTCGGGGTTGGTTAGCCAGGTTGAAAACCTACCAACTATAAAGGTTCCTTGAGGCTTCGTGACACATATTCACCAGTCTAGAAGACACTAATTAAAGTTAACCCTGGGCAATGTATACACACTGAGAACTATAAACAGTTGAGAGAGGCAGAAGGACGAGAATGGAAGAGTAACAGAGAAGAGAGAGTCACTGGCTGTAGAGGTAATCCGTCCCTCAGCCCAGGCTGAGGGGACTGATTACCTCATCTTCCACCCTCTGGTGTATATATTTCTCCAGTCTTCGTGTTATGTTCATGTACTGAATTGATAACGCCACTAGATGGCGAAATATCTAGAAGATACCCAGATGTTACACACGTGTCTAATTCATCTTGTCCGTATTAAATACCACTGTTACACAGGTTATAGGGGATTGTAATCGCTGTTAACTAGACTTGGAGCACTAGGCTCCACTTGGAGCACTAGGATCCACTTGGAGCACTAGGCTCCACTTGGAGCACTGGGCTCCACTTGGAGCACTAGGATCCACTTGGAGCACTAGGCTCCACTTGGAGCACTAGGATCCACTTGGAGCACTAGGCTCCACTTGGAGCACTGGGCTCCACTTGGAGCACTAGGATCCACTTGGAGCACTAGGCTCCACTTGGAGCACTAGGATCCACTTGGAGCACTAGGCTCCACTTGGAGCACTAGGCTCCACTTGGAGCACTAGGCTCCACTTGGAGCACTGGGCTCCACTTGGAGCACTAGGATCCACTTGGAGCACTAGGATCCACTTGGAGCACTAGGATCCACTTGGAGCACTAGGCTCCACTTGGAGCACTAGGCTCCACTTGGAGCACTAGGCTCCACTTGGAGCACTAGGCTCCACTTGGAGCACTAGGCTCCATTTGGAGCACTAAGCTCCACTTGGAGCACTAAGCTCCACTTGGAGCACGAGGCTCCACTTCGAGCACTAGACTCCACTTGGAGCACTAGGCTCCACTTGGAGCACTAGCCTCCACTTGGAGCACTAGGCTCCACTTGGAGCACTAGGCTCCACTTGGAGCACTAGGCTCCACTTGGAGCACTAGGATCCACTTGGAGCACTAGGATCCACTTGGAGCACTAGGATCCACTTGGAGCACTAGGCTCCATTTGGAGCACTAAGCTCCACTTGGAGCACTAGGCTCCACTTGGAGCACTAGGCTCCACTTGGAGCACTAGGCTCCACTTGGGGAGGGCAGAAACGTTGTGAGTGAAATGTTGAGGCAGCAGTGGAAAATTTCCTGGTCCAATACGTCAAGTAAATCACAGAAGTGTGAAGGCAAGGGATGAGACAGGTCGTTGTGACTTGACTTGCATTCTGTAGTAACTATAATCAACCTAAGCGCTAAACCCGAAAGGGGTCATGCAATGCTGCAAGGAGGTATGTGGGAAGGGTAGGAGTGAGCTGTATTATCCCTCGAGTTTAGTGTTTCCCCTGGGTATCATAAGTGTCTCCTGGTTAAACTAGTCTCCCCCTGGTTAAAATAGTCTCCCCCCTGGTTAAAATAGTCTCCCCCTGGTTAAAATAGTCTCCCCCCTGGTTAAAATAGTCTCCCCCCTGGTTAAAATAGTCTCCCCCTGGTTAAAATAGTCTCCCCTTGGTTAAAATAGTCTTCCCCTGGTTAAAATAGTCTCCCCCTGGTTAAAATAGTCTCCCCCTGGTTAAAATAGTCTCCCCCCTGGTTAAAATAGTCTCCCCCTGGTTAAAATAGTCTCCCCCTGGCTAAAATAGTCTCCCCCCTGGTTAAAATAGTCTCCCCCCTGGTTAAAATAGTCTCCCCCCTGGTTAAAATAGTCTCCCCCCTGGTTAAAATAGTCTCCCCCCTGGCTAAAATAGTCTCCCCCCTGGTTAAAATAGTCTCCCCCCTGGTTAAAATAGTCTCCCCCCTGGTTAAAATAGTCTCCCCCCTGGTTAAAATAGTCTCCCCCCCTGGTTAAAATAGTCTCCCCCTGGTTAAAATAGTCTCCCCCTGGTTAAAATAGTCTCCCCCTGGTTAAAATAGTCTCCCCTTGGTTAAAATAGTCTCCCCCTGGTTAAAATAGTCTCCCCCTGGTTAAAATAGTCTCCCCCTGGTTAAAATAGTCTCCAAATGGTTAAAATAGTCTCCCCCCTGGTTAAAATAGTCTCCCCCTGGCTAAAATAGTCTCCCCCCTGGTTAAAATAGTCTCCCTCCTGGTTAAAATAGTCTCCCCCCTGGTCAAAATAGTCTCCCCCCTGGTCAAAATAGTCTCCCCCTGGTTAAAATAGTCTCCCCCCCTGGTTAAAATAGTCTCCCCCTGGTTAAAATAGTCTCCCCCTGGTTAAAATAGTCTCCCCCTGGTTAAAATAGTCTCGCCCTGGTTAAAATAGTCTCGCCCTGGTTAAAATAGTCTCGCCCTGGTTAAAATAGTCTCGCCCTGGTTAAAATAGTCTCGCCCTGGTTAAAATAGTCTCGCCCTGGTTAAAATAGTCTCCCCCTGGTTAAAATAGTCTCCCCCTGGTTAAAATAGTCTCCCCCTGGTTAAAATAGTCTCCCCCTGGTTGAAATAGTCTCCCCCTGGATAAAATAGTCTCCCCCTGGATAAAATAGTCTCCCCCTGGTTAAAATAGTCTCCCCCTGGTTAAAATAGTCTCCCCCTGGTTAAAATAGTCTCCCCCTGGTTAAAATAGTCTCCCCTGGTTAAAATAGTCTCCCCCTGGTTAAAATAGTCTCCCCCTGGTTAAAATAGTCCTCCCCTGGTTAAAATAGTCTCCCCCTAGTTAAAATAGTCTCCCCTTGGTTAAAATAGTCTCCCCCTGGTTAAAATAGTCTCCCCTGGTTAAGTCTCCCCCTGGTTAAAATAGCCTCCCCCTGGTTAAAATAGCCTCCCCCTGGTTAAAATAGCCTCCCCCTGGTTAAAATAGCCTCCCCTGGTTAAAATAGCCTCCCCCTGGTTAAAATAGCCTCCTCCTGGTTAAAATAGCCTCCCCTGGTTAAAATAGCCTCCCCCTGGCTAAAATAGCCTCCCCCTGGTTAAAATAGCCTCCCCCTGGTTAAAATAGCCTCCCCTGGTTAAAATAGCCTCCCCCTGATTAAAATAGCCTCCCCCTGGTTAAAATAGCCTCCCCTGGTTAAAATAGCCTCCCCTGGTTAAAATAGCTCCCCCTGGTTAAAATAGCCCTCCCCTGGTTAAAATAGCCTCCCCTGGTTAAAATAGCCTCCCCCTGGTTAAAATAGCCTCCCCTGGTTAAAATAGCCTCCCCCTGATTAAAATAGCCTCCCCCTGGTTAAAATAGCCTCCCCTGGTTAAAATAGCCTCCCCTGGTTAAAATAGCCTCCCCCTGGTTAAAATAGCCTCCCCCTGGTTAAAATAGCCTCCCCCTGGTTAAAATAGCCTCCCCCTGGTTAAAATAGCCTCCCCCTGGCTAAAATAGCCTCCCCCTGGCTAAAATAGCCTCCCCTGGTTAAAATAGCCTCCCCATGGTTAAAATAGCCTCCCCTGGTTAAAATAGCCTCCCCTGGTTAAAATAGCCTCCCCCTGGTTAAAATATCCTCCCCCTGGTTAAAATAGCCTCCCCCTGGTTAAAATAGCCTCCCCCCTGGTTAAAATAGCCTCCCCTGGCTAAAATAGCCTCCCCCTGGTTAAAATAGCCTCCCCCTGGTTAAAATAGCTTCCCCCTGGTTAAAATAGCCTCCCCCTGGTTAAAATAGCCTCCCCTGGTTAAAATAGCCTCCCCCTGGCTAAAATAGCCTCCCCCTGGTTAAAATAGCCTCCCCCTGGTTAAAATAGCCTCCCCCTGGTTAAAATATCCTCCCCCTGGTTAAAATATCCTCCCCCTGGTTAAAATAGCCTCCCCCATGGTTAAAATTGCCTCCCCCTGGTTAAAATAGCCTCCCCCTGGTTAAAATAGCCTCCCCCTGGTTAAAATACCCTCCCCCTTGGTTAAAATAGCCTCCCCCTGGTTAAAATAGCCTCCCCCCTGGTTAAAATAGCCTCCCCCTGGTTAAAATAGCCTCCCCCCTGGTTAAAATAGCCTCCCCCCTGGTTAAAATAGCCTCCCCCTGGCTAAAATAGCCTCCCCCCTGGTTAAAATAGCCTCCCCCTGGTTAAAATAGCTTCCCCCTGGTTAAAATAGCCTCCCCCCTGGTTAAAATAGCCTCCCCCTGGTTAAAATAGCCTCCCCCTTGGTTAAAATAGCCTCCCCCCTGGTTAAAATAGCCTCCCCCCTGGTTAAAATAGCCTCCCCCTTGGTTAAAATAGCCTCCCCCTGGTTAAAATAGCCTCCCCCTTGGTTAAAATAGCCTCCCCCCTGGTTAAAATAGCCTCCCCCTGGTTAAAATATCCTCCCCTTGGTTAAAATAGCCTCCCCCTGGCTAAAATAGCCTCCCCCTGGTTAAAATAGCCTCCCCCTGGTTAAAATATCCTCCCCGTGGTTAAAATAGCATCGTTTCTCCACTACAAAACTCTGTTAATTGTGCCTACACACCAGACTTAGTGATATACGGTGGAGTTCCCTGGCCAGAATAATTACAATCCTGGTGATATATCCTGCCTCCAGACTCCACTTACTCACCCACAAATTTTTGACAATTTTCTGCGTGTTACTCGTCGTGATGGAGCTTGTTAACGCATGTCGAGAAATGTCAGGAGATTGTTCGCCTGAACACGATTCATTTTAACGGGAAACTGTGCACAGAAATGTGCCAGAGTTTAGAATTTGTAGCTCCATCACACTGACAAGACTCGGCTCTTGGACCCACTGGTGCCTGACTCCTATGTTATTCTGACTTGGGTTTAAAACACCTTTTTCTATATATGTTGTTTCTTGGGAATGAGTTGCGTGACGCTAGGTTATGTTTGGGTACATCAGGCTAGGTTATGTTTGGGTACATCAGGCTGGGTTATGTTTGGGTACATCAGGCTAGGTTATGTTTGGGTACATCAGGCTAGGTTATGTTTGGGTACATCAGGCTAGGTTATGTTAGGGTACATCAGGCTAGGTTATGTTAGGGTACATCAGGCTAGGTTATGTTTGGGTACATCAGGCTAGGTTATGTTTGGGTACATCAGGCTAGGTTATGTTAGGGTAGATCAGGCTAGGTTATGTTAGGGTACATCAGGCTAGGTTATGTTAAGGTACATCAGGCTAGGTTATGTTAGGGTACATCAGGCTAGGTTATGTTAAGGTACATCAGGCTAGGTTATGTTAGGGTACATCAGGCTAGGTTATGTTTGGGTACATCAGGCTAGGTTATGTTTGGGTACATCAGGCTAGGTTATGTTTGGGTACATCAGGCTAGGTTATGTTTGGGTACATCAGGCTAGGTTATGTTTGGGTACATCAGGCTAGGTTATGTTTGGGTACATCAGGCTAGGTTATGTTTGGGTACATCAGGCTTGGTTATGTTAGGGTACATCAGGCTAGGTTATGTTAGGGTACATCAGGCTAGGTTATGTTAGGGTACATCAGGCTAGGTTATGTTAAGGTACATCAGGCTAGGTTATGTTAGGGTAGATCAGGCTAGGTTATGTTAGGGTACATCAGGCTAGGTTATGTTAGGGTACATCAGGCTAGGTTATGTTAGGGTACATCAGGCTAGGTTATGTTAGGGTACATCAGGCTAGGTTATGTTAGGGTACATCAGGCTAGGTTATGTTAGGGTACATCAGGCTAGGTTATGTTAGGGTACATCAGGCTAGGTTATGTTACGGTACATCAGGCTAGGTTATGTTAGGGTACATCAGGCTAGGTTATGTTAAGGTACATCAGGCTAGGTTATGTTAGGGTACATCAGGCTAGGTTATGTTAAGGTACATCAGGCTAGGTTATGTTAGGGTACATCAGGCTAGGTTATGTTAGGGTACATCGGGCTAGGTTATGTTAGGGTACATCAGGCTAGGTTATGTTAGGGTACATCAGGCTAGGTTATGTTAGGGTACATCAGGCTAGGTTATGTTAGGGTACATCAGGCTAGGTTATGTTAGGGTACATCAGGCTAGGTTATGTTAGGGTACATCAGGCTAGGTTATGTTAGGGTACATCAGGATAGGTTATGTTAGGTACATCAGGCTAGGTTATGTTAGGGTACATCAGGCTAGGTTATGTTAGGGTACATCAGGCTAGGTTATGTTAAGGTACATCAGGCTAGGTTAGGTTAAGGTACATCAGGCTAGGTTAGGTTAGGGTACATCAGGCTAGGTTATGTTAGGGTACATCAGGCTAGGTTATGTTAGGGTACATCAGGCTAGGTTATGTTAGGGTACATCAGGCTAGGTTATGTTAGGGTACATCAGGCTAGGTTATGTTAGGGTACATCAGGCTAGGTTATGTTAAGGTACATCAGGCTAGGTTATGTTAGGGTACATCAGGCTAGGTTATGTTTAGGGTACATCAGGCTAGGTTATGTTAGGGTACATCAGGCTAGGTTATGTTAAGGTACATCAGGCTAGGTTATGTTAGGGTACATCAGGCTAGGTTATGTTAGGGTACATCAGGCTAGGTTATGTTAGGTACATCAGGCTAGGTTATGTTAGGTACATCAGGATAGGTTATGTTAGGTACATCAGGCTAGGTTATGTTAGGTACATCAGGCTAGGTTATGTTAGGGTACATCAGGCTAGGTTATGTTAGGGTACATCAGGCTAGGTTATGTTAGGGTACATCAGGATACGTTAGGTTAGGGTAGATCAGGCTAGGTTATGTTAGGGTAGATCAGGCTAGGTTATGTTAGGGTACATCAGGCTAGGTTATGTTAAGGTACATCAGGCTAGGTTATGTTAGGGTAGATCAGGCTAGGTTATGTTAGGGTACATCAGGCTAGGTTATGTTAAGGTACATCAGGCTAGGTTATGTTAGGGTACATCAGGCTAGGTTATGTTAAGGTACATCAGGCTAGGTTATGTTAGGGTACATCAGGCTAGGTTATTTTAAGGTACATCAGGCTAGGTTATGTTAGGGTACATCAGGCTAGGTTAGAGTAGGATAAGGTAGGTAAGGTTGTGTTACTTTTTAGGGTGACGTAAGTTAGATTAGGTTAAATTGGGGTCAGGGTTGTTAAATTTTGGTACAGGTAGGTTAACCAGTGTTAGAAATGCCATGAATTTATAAATCCGTATAAACCCCAGAAAACCCCAGGAAAAATCCGTTTTTACCATCTTCACATATTATTAACATAGGTCATCCCCTCAAGGGAGGTTCCTTGATACTGGTGATGGGCTCTTGATCTAGGGAATTGGATCCGGTTCCCTGAATTAAGCCTGAACACCTTCCATCCCCCACAGTATAATCCTACGGGTTTAGTGCTCTCCCATGTTTATAACATGGGTCATATCCCGCCAAAACTTGAGGAATATATATACATTGAGAGGTGTGAATATCAGTATATATTCCTTGTGCCTGGAGGCTACCTGGAGTGCCGTACAGGTTTACACCCTTGATGAGTTTCGTGTAGTCGCTGGGGTTTCAACCTCACAAACCAAGCAGCAGAGTGACTTGGCAGAAATAGTCAGTGTCAGTCTGTCTTTCTAGAAGTGAGTGTACAGCAGAGTTTATATATCCCGCTAGAAGTCTGCACCCCCACTTATCCTCCAGTGGTGGTACTCTTCTGTCCTCCAGTGGTGGTACTCTTCTGTCCTCCAGTGGTGGTACTCTTCTGTCCTCCAGTGGTGGTACTCTTCTGTCCTCCAGTGGTGGTACTCTTCTGTCCTCCAGTGGTGGTACTCTTCTGTCCTCCAGTGGTGGTACTCTTCTGTCCTCCAGTGGCGGCACTTCTGTCCTCCAGTGGTGGTACTCTTCTGTCCTCCAGTGGTGGTACTCTTCTGTCCTCCAGTGGTGGTACTCTTCTGTCCTCCAGTGGTGGTACTCTTCTGTCCTCCAGTGGTGGTACTCTTCTGTCCTCCAGTGGTGGTACTCTTCTGTCCTCCAGGGGTGGTACTCTTCTGTCCTCCAGTGGTGGTACTCTTCTGTCCTCCAGTGGTGGTACTCTTCTGTCCTCCAGTGGTGGTACTCTTCTGTCCTCCAGTGGTGGTGCTCTTCTGTCCTCCAGTGGTGGTGCTCTTCTGTCCTCCAGTGGTGGTACTCTTCTGTCCTCCAGTGGTGGTACTCTTCTGTCCTCCAGTGGTGGTGCTCTTCTGTCCTCCAGTGGTGGTACTCTTCTGTCATCCAGTGGTGGTACTCTTCTGTCCTCCAGTGGTGGTACTCTTCTGTCCTCCAGTGGTGGTACTCTTCTGTCCTCCAGTGGTGGTACTCTTCTGTCCTCCAGTGGTGGTACTCTTCTGTCCTCCAGTGGCGGCACTCTTCTGTCCTCCAGTGGTGGTACTCTTCTGTCCTCCAGTGGTGGTACTCTTCTGTCCTCCAGTGGCGGCACTCTTCTGTCCTCCAGTGGTGGTACTTCTGTCCTCCAGTGGTGGTACTTCTGTCCTCCAGTGGTGGTACTCTTCTGTCCTCCAGTGGTGGTACTCTTCTGTCCTCCAGTGGTGGTACTCTTCTGTCCTCCAGTGGTGGTACTCTTCTGTCCTCCAGTGGTGGTACTCTTCTGTCCTCCAGTGGTGGTACTCTTCTGTCCTCCAGTGGTGGTACTCTTCTGTCCTCCAGTGGTGGTACTCTTCTGTCCTCCAGTGGTGGTACTCTTCTGTCCTCCAGTGGTGGTACTCTTCTGTCCTCCAGTGGTGGTACTCTTCTGTCCTCCAGTGGTGGTACTCTTCTGTCCTCCAGTGGTGGTACTCTTCTGTCCTCCAGTGGTGGTACTCTTCTGTCCTCCAGTGGTGGTACTCTTCTGTCCTCCAGTGGTGGTACTCTTCTGTCCTCCAGTGGTGGTACTCTTCTGTCCTCCAGTGGTGGTACTCTTCTGTTCTCCAGTGGTGGTACTCTTCTGTCCTCCATTGGTGGTACTCTTCTGTCCTCCATTGGTGGTACTCTTCTGTCCTCCAGTGGTGGTACTCTTCTGTCCTCCAGTGGTGGTACTCTTCTGTCCTCCAGTGGTGGTACTCTTCTGTCCTCCAGTGGTGGTACTCTTCTGTCCTCCAGTGGTGGTACTCTTCTGTCCTTAAGTGGTGGTACTCTTCTGTCCTCCAGTGGTGGTACTCTTCTGTCCTCCAGTGGTGGTACTCTTCTGTCCTCCAGTGGTGGCACTCTTCTGTCCTCCAGTGGTGGCACTCTTCTGTCCTCCAGTGGTGGCACTCTTCTGTCCTCCAGTGGTGGTACTCTTCTGTCCTCCAGTGGTGGTACTCTTCTGTCCTCCAGTGGTGGTACTCTTCTGTCCTCCAATGGTGGTACTCTTCTGTCCTCCAGTGGTGGTTCTCTTCTGTCCTCCAGTGGTGGTGCTCTTCTGTCCTCCAGTGGTGGTACTCTTCTGTCCTCCAGTGGTGGTACTCTTCTGTCCTCCAGTGGTTGTACTCTTCTGTCCTCCAGTGGTGGTACTCTTCTGTCCTCCAGTGGTGGTACTCTTCTGTCCTCCAGTGGTGGTACTCTTCTGTCCTCCAGTGGTGGTACTCTTCTGTCCTCCAGCGGTGGTACTCTTCTGTCCTCCAGTGGTGGTACTCTTCTGTCCTCCAGTGGTGGTACTTTTCTGTCCTCCAGTGGCGGCACTTCTGTCCTCCATTGACGGCACTCTTCTGTCCTCCAGTGGCGGCACTTCTGTCCTCCAGTGACGGCACTCTTCTGTCCTCCAGTGGTGGCACTCTCCTGTCCTCCAGTGACGGCACTCTTCTGCCCTACAGTAACGGCACTCTTCTGTCCTCCAGTGGCGGCACTCTTCTGTCCTCCAGTGACGGCACTCTTCTGTCCTCCAGTGACGGCACTCTTCTGTCCTCCAGTGACGGCAGTCTTCTGTCCTCCAGTGACGGCACTCTTCTGTCCTCCAGTGACGGCACTCTTCTGTCCTCCAGTGGCGGCACTCTTCTGTCCTCCAGTGGTGGCACTCTTCTGTCCTCCAGTGGCGGCACTTCTGTCCTGCAGTGACGGCACTCTTCTGTCCTCCAGTGACGGCACTCTTCTGTCCTCCAGTGACGGCAGTCTTCTGTCCTCCAGTGACGGCACTCTTCTGTCCTCCAGTGACGGCACTCTTCTGTCCTCCAGTGATGGCACTCTTCTGTCCTCCAGTGACGGCACTCTTCTGTCCTCCAGTGGCGGCACTCTTCTGTCCTCCAGTGGCGGCACTCTTCTGTCCTCCAGTGACGGCACTCTTCTGTCCTCCAGTGGCGGCACTTCTGTCCTCCAGTGACGGCACTCTTCTGTCCTCCAGTGACGGCACTCTTCTGTCCTCCAGTGACGGCACTCTTCTGTCCTCCAGTGATGGCACTCTTCTGTCCTCCAGTGACGGCACTCTTCTGTCCTCCAGTGGCGGCACTCTTCTGTCCTCCAGTGACGGCACTCTTCTGTCCTCCAGTGATGGCACTCTTCTGTCCTCCAGTGACGGCACTCTTCTGTCCTCCAGTGACGGCACTCTTCTGTCCTCCAGTGACGGCACTCTTCTGTCCTCCAGTGATGGCACTCTTCTGTCCTCCAGTGACGGCACTCTTCTGTCCTCCAGTGGCGGCACTCTTCTGTCCTCCAGTGGCGGCACTCTTCTGTCCTCCAGTGACGGCACTCTTCTGTCCTCCAGTGGCGGCACTTCTGTCCTCCAGTGACGGCACTCTTCTGTCCTCCAGTGACGGCACTCTTCTGTCCTCCAGTGACGGCACTCTTCTGTCCTCCAGTGGCGGCACTTCTGTCCTCCAGTGACGGCACTCTTCTGTCCTCCAGTGACGGCACTCTTCTGTCCTCCAGTGGCGGCACTCTTCTGTCCTCCAGTGGCGGCACTTCTGTCCTCCAGTGACTGCACTCTTCTGTCCTCCAGTGACGGCACTCTTTTGTCCTCCAGTGACGGCACTTCTGTCCTCCAGTGACGGCACTCTTCTGTCCTCCAGTGGCGGCACTCTTCTGTCCTCCAATGACTGCACTCTTCTGCCCTCCAGTGACGGCACTCTTCTGTCCTCCAGTGGCGGCACTCTTCTGTCCTCTAGTGGCGGCACTCTTCTGCCCTCCAGTTACGGCACTCTTCTGCCCTCCAGTTACGGCACTCTTCTGTCCTCCAGTGGCGGCACTCTTCTGTCCTCCAGTGGCGGCACTCTTCTGTCCTCCAGTTGCGGCACTCTTCTGCCCTCCAGTTACGGCACTCTTTTGCCCTCCAGTTACGGCACTCTTCTGCCCTCCAGTTACGGCACTCTTCTGCCCTCCAGTTACGGCACTCTTCTGTCCTCCAGTTACGGCACTCTTTTGTCCTGCAGTGGCGGCACTCTTCTGCCCTCCAGTTACGGCACTCTTCTGCCCTCCAGTTACGGCACTCTTCTGCCCTCCAGTTACGGCACTCTTCTGCCCTCCAGTTACGGCACTCTTCTGCCCTCCAGTTACGGCACTCTTCTGCCCTCCAGTTACGGCACTCTTCTGCCCTCCAGTTACGGCACTCTTCTGCCCTCCAGTTACGGCACTCTTCTGTTCTCCAGTGGCGGCACTCTTCTGTCCAGTGGCGGCACTCTTCTGTCCTCCAGTTATGGCACTCTTCTGCCCTCCAGTTACGGCACTCTTCTGCCCTCCAGTTACGGCACTCTTCTGCCCTCCAATTACGGCACTCTTCTGCCCTCCAGTTACGGCACTCTTCTGTCCTCCAGTAGCGGCACTCTTCTGCCCTCCAGTTACGGCACTCTTCTGCCCTCCAGTTACGGCACTCTTCTGCCCTCCAGTTACGGCACTCTTCTGCCCTCCAGTTACGGCACTCTTCTGCCCTCCTGTTACAGCGCTCTTCTGCCCTCCAGTTACGGCACTACTGCCCTCCAGTTACGGCACTCTTCTGCCCTCCAGTTACGGCACTCTTCTGCCCTCCAGTTACGGCACTCTTCTGTCCTCCAGTGGCGGCACTCTTCTGTCCTCCAGTGGCGGCACTCTTCTGTCCTCCAGTGGCGGCACTCTTCTGCCCTCCAGTTACGGCACTCTTCTGTCCTCCAGTTATGGCACTCTTCTGCCCTCCAGTTACGGCACTCTTCTGCCCTCCAGTTACGGCACTCTTCTGCCCTCCAGTTACGGCACTCTTCTGCCCTCCAGTTACGGCACTCTTCTGCCCTCCAGTTACGGCACTCTTCTGCCCTCCAGTTACGGCACTCTTCTGCCCTCCAGTTACGGCACTCTTCTGTTCTCCAGTGGCGGCACTCTTCTGTCCAGTGGCGGCACTCTTCTGTCCTCCAGTTATGGCACTCTTCTGCCCTCCAGTTACGGCACTCTTCTGCCCTCCAGTTACGGCACTCTTCTGCCCTCCAATTACGGCACTCTTCTGCCCTCCAGTTACGGCACTCTTCTGTCCTCCAGTAGCGGCACTCTTCTGCCCTCAGTTACGGCACTCTTCTGCCCTCCAGTTACGGCACTCTTCTGCCCTCCCAGTTACGGCACTCTTCTGCCTTCAGTTACGGCACTCTTCTGCCCTCCTGTTACAGCGCTCTTCTGCCCTCCAGTTACGGCACTACTGCCCTCCAGTTACGGCACTCTTCTGCCCTCCAGTTACGGCACTCTTCTGCCCTCCAGTTACGGCACTCTTCTGTCCTCCAGTGGCGGCACTCTTCTGTCCTCCAGTGGCGGCACTCTTCTGTCCTCCAGTGGCGGCACTCTTCTGCCCTCCAGTTACGGCACTCTTCTGTCCTCCAGTTATGGCACTCTTCTGCCCTCCAGTTACGGCACTCTTCTGCCCTCCAGTTACGGCACTCTTCTGCCCTCCAGTTACGGCACTCTTCTGCCCTCCAGTTATGGCACTCTTCTGCCCTCCAGTTACGGCACTCTTCTGCCCTCCAGTTATGGCACTCTTCTGCCCTCCTGTTACGGCACTCTTCTGTCCTCCAGTGGCAGCACTCTTCTGTCCTCCAGTGGCGGCACTCTTCTGTCCTCCAGTAGCGGCACTCTTCTGTCCTCCAGTAGCGGCACTCTTCTGCCCTCCAGTAGCGGCACTCTTCTGCCCTCCAGTTACGGCACTCTTCTGCCCTCCAGTTACGGCACTCTTCTGCCCTCCAGTTACGGCACTCTTCTGCCCTCCAGTTACGACACTCTTCTGTCCTCCAGTTACGGCACTCTTCTGCCCTCCAGTTACGGCACTCTTCTGCCCTCCAGTTACGGCACTCTTCTGTCCTCCAGTTACGGCACTCTTCTGTCCTCCAGTTACGGCACTCTTCTGCCCTCCAGTTACGGCACTCTTCTGCCCTCCAGTTATGGGACTCTTCTGCCCTCCAGTTACGGCACTCTTCTGTCCTCCAGTTACGGCACTCTTCTGTCCTCCAGTTACGGCACTCTTCTGCCCTCCAGTTACGGCACTCTTCTGCCCTCCAGTTACGGCACTCTTCTGCCCTCCAGTTACGGCACTCTTCTGCCCTCCAGTTACGGCACTCTTCTGCCCTCCAGTTACGACACTCTTCTGTCCTCCAGTAGCGGCACTCTTCTGTCCTCCAGTTACGACACTCTTCTGCCCTCCAGTTACGGCACTCTTCTGTCCTCCAGTTACGGCACTCTTCTGCCCTCCAGTTACGGCACTCTTCTGCCCTCCAGTTACGGCACTCTTCTGTCCTCCAGTTACGACACTCTTCTGTCCTCCAGTTACGGCACTCTTCTGCCCTCCAGTTACGGCACTCTTCTGCCCTCCAGTTACGGCACTCTTCTGCCCTCCAGTTACGGCACTCTTCTGCCCTCCAGTTACGGCACTCTTCTGCCCTCCAGTTACGACACTCTTCTGTCCTCCAGTAGCGGCACTCTTCTGTCCTCCAGTTACAGCACTCTTCTGCCCTCCAGTTACGGCCCTCTTCTGCCCTCCAGTTACGACACTCTTCTGCCCTCCAGTTACGGCACTCTTCTGTCCTCCAGGACTCGTGCACCACAATTCACAGATCACATTCTCGGGCTGCTCCTTGCACACCTCACAACGCTTAAAAGACTTTTAAAAATATCTTGCAACAACCCACTGCACATTTACACCTCGGAATGACCTTCAGACTGTCACTACACCATAAATTTTGTAACTGCATCACCGGATTCACGATTAAAAGAGTTTGGAGTAGTGGACCCCCGGTTAACGATCACCTCCCAATGCGACCAATTATGTAAGTGTATTTATGTAAGTGCGTTTGTACGTGTATGTTTAGGGGTCTGAAATGGACTAATCTACTTCACAATATTCCTTATGGGAACAAATTCGGTCAGTACTGGCACCTGAACATACTTCTGGAATGAAAAAATATCGTTAACCGGGGGTCCACTGTATTTGCATGAGCATATTTCAGACTGGATTTTATTTTTGGGGCTTAAGCCAAGATTTCAATCTGAGGGATCTTAAATATGGATGAAAAACTCGGGAACTGGTGATTAAGAAAAATGATTTTCACTGAAATTCCCTTAGCTATCTTGCTTTTGTGATGAATGGTTTGAAAACCCGACAAGTTGAAGATTGAGACACTTATGCAGCATATGGGAATCTTTATTCGGGAAACGTTTCGCCACACAGTGGCTTCATCAGTCCAATACAAAGTAGAAAGGCATAAGGAGAGGAGGAGTTTGAGGTAATCAGTCCCTCTATCCTGCTTTTGTGGTCACTGATCAATGACATTGTGAAAATTAGTTATTAATTGAAGCTAGGATATAAAATATTTGTTCCTGGGGGGGGGGTTGCATCTTTTGCAACATGTCGCCTTGTGGATAGCCTTGCAAAGTCGTTTGTTTCTCTTTGAGTCCATATGTCCTCTTACAACACCAGCCACAACAGTTGACCAACAACTACGGGATGCAGGTGTGGTGTGACCTTCATAGTCAGGTGTGGTGTGACCTTCATAGTCAGGTGTGGTGTGACCTTCATAGTCAGGTGTGGTGTGACCTTCATAGTCAGGTGTGGTGTGACCTTCATTGTCAGGTGTGGTGTGACCTTCATAGTCAGGTGTGGTGTGACCTTCATAGTCAGGTGTGGTGTGACCTTCATAGTCAGGTGTGGTGTGACCTTCATAGTCAGGTGTGGTGTGACCTTCATAGTCAGGTGTGGTGTGACCTTCATAATCAGGTGTGGAGTGACCTTCATAGTCAGGTGTGACCTTCATAGTCAGGTGTGGTGTGACCTTCATAGTCAGGTGTGGTGTGACCTTCATAGTCAGGTGTGGTGTTATAGATCTCCAGGGGTCTTGACTGAACTGTTATTATAATCAAGGGGGAGCGCTAAACCCGTAGGATTATACAGCACATGTGGGGGGGGTTGATGGAAGGTATTCAGGCTTAATTCAGGGAACTGGAGCACAGATCCAATTCTCTAGATCAAGAGCCCCTCACCAGCAGACCTTGACTGGAAAGTCTGCTCTGCGAGCTATACACAATACACAAATAACCCGTACATAAAAGAGAGAAGCTTACGGCGACGTTTCGGTCCGACTTGGACCATTGACAAAGTCACAGCTCTGCGAGCTGTCTGTAGATCGTGGAACTTGAAGAGCAGTAACCTCCAGATGTTGAGTTCTGGTGCTTTGGACGAGTCTGTAATCAGTGATACAGTGTAGCTAACAGCTGCTCACTCTATATACTGTCTGGACAAAATATACCTATCCGGGATTAATTCTTATTGGGACAAAAGAAAGGATGAACACTGCAACAGGCCTGTTGGTTCTACTAGGCATACCCTTCTCATATCAACAGGCCTGTTGGTCCTACTAGGCATATCCTTCTCATATCAACAGGCCTGTTGGTCCTACTAGGCATATCCTTCTCATCAACAGGCCTGTTGGTCCTACTAGGCATATCCTTCTCATATCAACAGGCCTGTTGGTCCTACTAGGCATATCCTTCTCATATCAACAGGCCTGTTGGTCCCACTAGGCATTTCCTTCCCATATCAACAGGCCTGTTGGTCTTACTAGGCATATCCTTCCCATATCAACAGGCCTGTTGGTCCTACTAGGCATATCCTTCTCATATCAACAGGCCTGTTGGTCCTACTAGGCATATCCTTCTCATATCAACAGGCCTGTTGGTCCTACTAGGCATATCCTTCTCATATCAACAGGCCTGTTGGTCCTACTAGGCATATCATTCTCATATCAACAGGCCTGTTGGTCCTACTAGGCATATCCTTCTCATATCAACAGGCCTGTTGGTCCTACTAGGCATATCCTTCTCATATCAACAGGCCTGTTGGTCCTACTAGGCATATCCTTCTCATATCAACAGGCCTGTTGGTCTTACTAGGCATATCCTTCTCATATCAACAGGCCTGTTGGTCCTACTAGGCATATCCTTCTCATATCAACAGGCCTGTTGGTCCTACTAGGCATATCCTTCTCATATCAACAGGCCTGTTGGTCCTACTAGGCATATCCTTCTCATATCAACAGGCCTGTTGGTCCTACTAGGCATATCCTTCTCATATCAACAGGCCTATTGGTCCTACTAGGCATATCCTTCTCATATCAACAGGCCTGTTGGTCCTACTAGGCATTATCCTTCTCATATCAACAGGCCTGTTGGTCCTACTAGGCATATCCTTCTCATATCAACAGGCCTGTTGGTCCTACTAGGCATATCCTTCTCATATCAACAGGCCTGTTGGTCCTACTAGGCATATCCTTCTCATATCAACAGGCCTGTTGGTCCTACTAGGCATATCCTTCTCATATCAACAGGCCTGTTGGTCCTACTAGGCATATCCTTCTCATATCAACATGCCTGTTGGTCCTACTAGGCATATCCTTCTCATATCAACCGACCTGTTGGTCCTACTAGGCATATCCTTCTCATATCAACAGGCCTGTTGGTCCTACTAGGCATATCCTTCTCATATCAACAGGCCTATTGGTCCTACTAGGCATATCCTTCTCATATCAACAGGCCTGTTGGTCCTACTAGGCATATCCTTCTCATATCAACAGGCCTGTTGGTCCTACTAAGCATATCCTTCTCATATCAACAGGCCTGTTGGTCCTACTAGGCATATCCTTCTCATATCAACAGGCCTGTTGGTCCTACTAGGCATATCCTTCTCATATCAACAGGCCTGTTGGTCCTACTAGGCATATCCTTCTCATATCAACAGGCCTGTTGGTCCTACTAGGCATATCCTTCTCATATCAACAGGCCTGTTGGTCCTACTATGCATATCCTTCTCATATCAACATGCCTGTTGGTCCTACTAGGCATATCCTTCTCATATCAACAGACCTGTTGGTCCTACTAGGCATATCCTTCTCATATCAACAGACCTGTTGGTCCTACTAGGCATTAACAAAAATATTAAAATCCACGGATATAGCTCCACTCCACAAAGATGGCAGCAGAGCAATAATAACTAAGAATTTTGCACTGATAACAGTAATGTCCCTGTTACAAAAACCTTTGAAAGGATCCTAAGTAACAAGATAGCCAAACACTTGGATTTCCAGTAACTGCACAGCCCAGGACAGCAAGGGTTTAGAGCAAGCAGTTCCTGCCTCGCTCAAAACTTAGATCACATTGACATGGTCTTGGATGCACTGGAGGACGAATATAGACCACATTGACATGGTCTTGGATGCACTGGAGGATGAATATAGACCACATTGACATGGTCTTGGATGCACTGGAGGACGAATATAGACCACATTGACATGGTCTTGGATGCACTGGAGGACGAATATAGACCACATTGACATGGTCTTGGACGCACTGGAGGACGAATAGAATACATAGATCTTGCAAAAGCTTGCTACAAATACAATCATGATTGTAAAATACCACAAATGCGTACAAAAGGAATAGCTAGAAAAGTGAGAAGATGAATTTTCAACTATCTAACCAATAGAACACAGAGTAATAGCGAAGTGGCGTCAGAGACTGCCGCGGTGAGAGGCTACGTACCACAAGATATAATGCTATCCCCTCATCTTTTTCCTCATCCTGGTATATGACATAACTATATATACCATAGCACTGTATCTTCATTTACAGACGATGCTAGAATTTCCATGTGTCATCCATTAAGGACACTGTAACTCGCCAAACATGATAAAACTAAGTTTACCAGTGTGCCACAAGAAGCAGTATGTCCAGTGAAGGTGAATTTCAGTGTATCCGCTACGGAAACCTTGAGGAAATAAAGCTAGAACCGTGTATAAAACAAATCCTTACCATAAAACAGAGCTAAAAACTAACATGAAGGACTTAGGGGTGATAATGTCAGAGGATCTCATGTTCCAGCATCACACAGCGTCATTATCACAACCACAAGGAAAATGATAGGATGGGTAATGTGAACATTCAGAACAACGGTTGACACGCCAGTGATGACCCTCTTAAAGTCACAGGTTCTCTATAGACAGGCTAAATTACAGATCTGGAGAACGTACAGAGAACCTTCACTGCATTTATAAATTCGGTCAAGCACTCCTTGGAACGTAGAAGAGAACGATACATCATAATTTACACCTTGAAGATCCTAAAGGGACTGGTCCCAAACCTGCTTACAGAAATACTCCTTACGAACGCAAGAGACTGAGAAGACGGTGCAACATAACCTCAATCATAGGCAAGTGCACCGTGAGCACACTGAGAGAAAACACTAAGTGTCAGGGGCCCAAGACTATTCAACAACCTACCATCATACATAAGGAAGATAACTAATAGACCCATGGCTGTCTTCAAGACGGAACTGGATAGGTTCCTAAATTCACAGCTTGATTGATCAGGCTCAGGAGGCTCAGTCATGGACCGGACCACAGGGGCGTTGACCCCCGCTTCTAGTTAGGCCCAAACGAGTTTAGCATTTCATGAAATACAGTAATCGAGAAGCGTTTGCGTGACATCTGAATGTAATCGGTGAGAAAATTATTTAGTATTCAACGTGTGGGAAATTTTAAGCGCTAGTGAGTACAATTAATATGATAAACTATGGAGACGCAGGTTCGAGTCTCCACCGGATCTTATACTGAATACCTCACATGGGTTTAACGCCTAACATGGATATTTTAATATTAATAGACAACAGTATGATGGGTGATTTGAATGATAAATGTAGAAGTGAGCCTTGAGAGTAACTTGTATATTGTGAGGATATATAGTGGTGTAGTATATAATAGTTATACCTCTTATGATCGGTATATAATAGTTATACCTGGTGTGGTAGTATATAATAGTTATACCTCTTATGATCGGTATATAATAGTTATACCTGGTGTGGTAGTATATAATAGTTATACCTGGTGTGGTAGTATATAATAGTTATACCTGGTGTGGTAGTATATAATAGTTATACCTGGTGTGGTAGTATATAATAGTTATACCTGGTGTGGTAGTATATAATAGTTATACCTGGTGTGGTAGTATATAATAGTTATACCTCTTATGGTGGGTATATAATAGTTACACCTGGTGTAGTAGTATATAATAGTTATACCTCTTATGGTGGGTATATAATAGTTACACCTGGTGTAGTAGTATATAATAGTTATACCTCTTATGATCAGTATATAATAGTTACACCTGGTGTGGTAGTATATAATAGTTATACCTGGTGTGGTAGTATATAATAGTTATACCTGGTGTGGTAGTATATAATAGTTATACCTGGTGTGGTAGTATATAATAGTTATACCTCTTATGCTGGGTATATAATAGTTACGCCTGGTGTGGTAGTATATAATAGTTATACCTGGTGTGGTAGTATATAATAGTTATACCTGGTGTGGTAGTATATAATAGTTATACCTGGTGTGGTAGTATATAATGTTATACCTGGTGTGGTAGTATATAATAGTTATACCTGGTGTGGTAGTATATAATAGTTATACCTGGTGTGGTAGTATATAAATAGTTATACCTGGTGTGGTAGTATATAATTGTTATACCTGGTGTGGTAGTATATAATAGTTATACCTGGTGTGGTAGTATATAATAGTTATACCTGGTGTGGTAGTATATAATAGTTATACCTGGTGTGGTAGTATATAATAGTTATATCTCTTATGGTGGGTATATAATAGTTACACCTGGTGTAGTAGTATATAATAGTTATACCTGGTGTGGTAGTATATAATAGTTATACCTCTTATGATCGGTATATAATAGTTACACCTGGTGTAGTAGTATATAATAGTTATACCTGGTGTGGTAGTATATAATAGTTATACCTCTTATGATCGGTATATAATAGTTACACCTGGTGTAGTAGTATATAATAGTTATACCTGATGTAGTAGTATATAATAGTTATACCTGGTGTGGTAGTATATAATAGTTATACCTGGTGTGGTAGTATATAATAGTTATACCTGGTGTAGTAGTATATAATAGTTACACCTGGTGTAGTAGTATATAATAGTTATACCTGATGTAGTAGTATATAATAGTTATACCTGGTGTGGTAGTATATAATAGTTATACCTGGTGTAGTAGTATATAATAGTTATACCTGGTGTGGTAGTATATAATAGTTATACCTGGTGTGGTAGTATATAATAGTTATACCTGGTGTGGTAGTATATAAAAGTTATACCTGGTGTGGTAGTTATACCTCTTATGGTGGGTATATAATAGTTACACCTGGTGTAGTAGTATATAATAGTTATACCTGATGTAGTAGTATATAATAGTTATACCTGGTGTGGTAGTATATAATAGTTATACCTGGTGTGGTAGTATATAATAGTTACACCTGGTGTGGTAGTATATAATAGTTATACCTGGTGTGGTAGTATATAATAGTTATACCTGGTGTGGTAGTATATAATAGTTATACCTGGTGTGGTAGTATATAATAGTTATACCTGGTGTGGTAGTATATAATAGTTATACCTGGTGTGGTAGTATATAATAGTTATACCTGGTGTGGTAGTATATAATAGTTATACCTGGTGTGGTAGTATATAATAGTTATACCTGGTGTGGTAGTATATAATAGTTATACCTGGTGTGGTAGTATATAATAGTTATACCTGGTGTGGTAGTATATAATAGTTATACCTGGTGTGGTAGTATATAATAGTTATACCTGGTGTGGTAGTATATAATAGTTATACCTGGTGTGGTAGTATATAATAGTTATACCTCTTATGATCGGTATATAATAGTTACACCTGGTGTAGTAGTATATAATAGTTATACCTGGTGTAGTAGTATATAATAGTTATACCTGGTGTGGTAGTATATAATAGTTATACCTGGTGTAGTAGTATATAATAGTTATACCTGGTGTGGTAGTATATAATAGTTATACCTCTTATGGTGGGTATATAATAGTTACACCTGGTGTAGTAGTATATAATAGTTATACCTGGTGTAGTAGTATATAATAGTTATACCTGGTGTGGTAGTATATAATAGTTACACCTGGTGTAGTAGTATATAATAGTTATACCTGGTGTGGTAGTATATAAAAGTTATACCTGGTGTGGTAGTATATAATAGTTATACCTGGTGTGGTAGTATATAATAGTTATACCTGGTGTGGTAGTATATAATAGTTATACCTGGTGTAGTAGTATATAATAGTTATACCTGGTGTGGTAGTATATAATAGTTATACCTGGTGTAGTAGTATATAATAGTTATACCTGGTGTGGTAGTATATAATAGTTATACCTGGTGTGGTAGTATATAATAGTTATACCTGGTGTGGTAGTATATAATAGTTATACCTCTTATGATCGGTATATAATAGTTATACCTGGTGTGGTAGTATATAATAGTTATACCTGGTGTGGTAGTATATAATAGTTATACCTGGTGTGGTAGTATATAATAGTTATACCTGGTGTGGTAGTATATAATAGTTATACCTGGTGTGGTAGTATATAATAGTTATACCTGGTGTAGTAGTATATAATAGTTATACCTGGTGTGGTAGTATATAATAGTTATACCTGGTGTGGTAGTATATAATAGTTATACCTGGTGTGGTAGTATATAATAGTTATACCTCTTATGATCGGTATATAATAGTTATACCTGGTGTGGTAGTATATAATAGTTATACCTGGTGTGGTAGTATATAATAGTTATACCTGGTGTAGTAGTATATAATAGTTATACCTGGTGTGGTAGTATATAATAGTTATACCTGGTGTAGTAGTATATAATAGTTATACCTGGTGTGGTAGTATATAATAGTTATACCTGGTGTGGTAGTATATAATAGTTATACCTGGTGTAGTAGTATATAATAGTTATACCTGGTGTGGTAGTATATATAGTTATACCTGGTGTAGTAGTATATAATAGTTATACCTGGTGTGGTAGTATGTAATAGTTATACCTGGTGTAGTAGTATATAATAGTTATACCTGGTGTGGTAGTATAAAATAGTTATACCTGGTGTGGTAGTATATAATAGTTATACCTGGTGTAGTTATATATACTAGTTATACATAGTGTGGCGATATATAATAGTCATGTTATGTCATGAAGTTATGTATAGTGTGGTATATAATGGTTTTGTATAATATGGTAATATAGTCATAGTGTGATATATAATAGTTATTCATAGCGTTTGATATATAATAGTTACAAGACAACAGTGCATTAGTGTTGGCAATAAAGTTAACAGAATTCTTGGCTTCATATCTAGAAGTATAAATAATAGAAGTCCTCAGGTTGTTCTTCAACTCTATATATCCTTGGTTAGGCCTACAACAGGAGGCCTGAGGTTAGGCCTCATTTAGACTATGCTGCTCAGTTCTGGTCACAGTATTACAGAATGGATATAAATGTTCTGGACAACGTACAGAGGAGGATGACAAAGTTGATCCCATGTATCAGAAATCTTCCCTGTGAGGATAGACTGAGGCCCTGAATCTTCACTCTCTAGAAAGACGTAGAATTAGAAGGGATATGATTGAGGTGTATAGATGGAAAACAGGAATAAATAAAGGGGATGTAAATAGCGTGCTGAAAATTTCCAACCATGACAGGACTCGCAGCAATGGTTTCAAGTTGGAAAAATTCAGATTCAGGAAGGATATAGGAAAGTACTGGTTTGGTAATAGAGTTGTGGATGAGTGGAACAAACTCCCGAGTACAGTTATTGAGGCTAAAACCTTGTGTAGCTTTAAAAATAGGTTAGATAAATACATGAGTGGGTGTGGGTGGGTGTGAGTTGGACCTGACTAGCTTGTGCTACTGGGTCTGGTGCAGTGCTCCATCCTTGAGTGGAGATGACCAGACCGGGTGGGTCATTGGGCTAATCCGCATTGGGCTGCTCCGCATGGGTCAGTAGGCCTGTTGCAGTGTTCCTTCTTTCTTATGTTCTTATATATTTTGGTGATATATTATAGTTAGGCATATCGTTGTACTTCAAAATGGTTATGCATGGTGTGGTAATTTATATAATAGTTATGCATGGTGTGGCAGTTTATATAGTTATGCATGGTGTGGTAATTTATATAATAGCTATGCATGGTGTGGCAGTTTATATAGTTATGCATGGTGTGGTAATTTATATAATAGTTATGCATGATTCACTAGATTTTAATTAATTAAAGCGTACCACTGACTGGTGAGTCAGTAATCTATGTATGCCACTTGTACACAACCAATCAAGAATATTTTAATCCCTCAAATATAAAGATTAATGTAAACTCCAAGTGTGTATATACATATGTAGTGAGATATACCCCCTGTATACCAGTAACAACCTGTCGGTATTGTATACCATTTTGATGTTCATCTTGTCAGACACTGAAACACATGGCATCTTGGTACAGAAAACACCTTGGACAAGCTTTTCAAGTGAGAAGTGTTGGATCTGAGAGGGACATGACCTCTCAGTGGCCTCTCACTACTACTACTACTACTACTACTACTACTACTACTCTGCACCTCTCCTTCCGACAGTATTTAAGTCTCCGCACTGTCGCTTGATCTTCAGATAGTTCCTGACTATGGAACTGAACTTCTCCAGGCTGAGGGACTGACAACCTCAAATTCTACGACTTCAAGGGTGATGGACTGATTACATCGTCTTCACATCTCTACTGTTCCTGCCTACTTTCTGTATTCGACTGAAGAAGCCTACTGTGTAGGCGAAACGTTTCGGAATAAAGTTGTCTAACTGTTGCATATGTGTCTTACCTAACAACCTGTCGGTATTGTATACCATTTTGATGTTCATACCAGTAATATACGCATGTGTGTGAGACAGCAACACCAGGGACTCTTGGTACAGAGAATACCTTCTGCTGTGAGGACCTTCACCACAGCAACACCAGGGACTCTTGGTACAGAGGATACCTTTGCTGTGAGGACCTTCACCACAGCAACACCAGGGACTCTTGGTACAGAGAATACCTTCTGCTGTGAGGACCTTCACCACAGCAACACCAGGGACTCTTGGTACAGAGAATACCTTCTGCTGTGAGGACCTTCACCACAGCAACACCAGGGACTCTTGGTACAGAGGATACCTTCTGCTGTGAGGACCTTCACCACAGCAACACCAGGGACTCTTGGTACAGAGGATACTTTCTACTGTGAGGACTCACCACAGCAAACACCAGGGATCTTGGTACAGAGGATACCTTCTGCTGTGAGGACCTTCACCACAGCGACACCAGGGACTCTTGGTACAGAGGATACCTTCTGCTGTGAGGACCTTCACCACAGCAACACCAGGGACTCTTGGTACAGAGGATACTTTCTACTGTGAGGACCTTCACCACAGCAACACCAGGGACTCTTGGTACAGAGGATACCTTCTGCTGTGAGGACCTTCACCACAGCAACACCAGGGACTCTTGGTACAGAGGATACCTTCTGCTGTGAGGACCTTCACCACAGCAACACCAGGGACTCTTGGTACAGAGGATACCTTCTACTGTGAGGACCTTCACCACAGCAACACCAGGGACTCTTGGTACAGAGAATAGCTTCTGCTGTGAGGACCTTCACCACAGAGCAACACCAGGGACTCTTGGTACAGAGGATACCTTCTACTAAGGTTCTTCACCACAGCAACACCGGGGACTCTTGGTATTGAGGATACCTTCTACTAAGGTTCTTCACCACAGCAACACCAGGGACTCTTGGTACTGAGGATACCTTCTACAAAGGGTTTCCTTACACAGCAACACCAGGGATCTTGTACAGAGATCTTCTACTAAGGTTCTTATCAAAGATCACGAGGGCATTTTTGGTACATGGATACTTCTACTATAATCCTATCACAGGTCAGTTTAACTAGTTGATGCTCTTGGTATTAACTAGATGAACCTATTCACTAGTTTTAATTACCACTAAGCGTAACACCTGTGAGCAGTAATCTATGAGTGCCACTTGTACACAACCAATCAGAACTTTACTAATCCTATACTAGAAGCAACATCCAAGGTGTATATACTTGTGTAGAATACCTCACTAGTTCTCACCAGTAACACCATGTCGATCTTGTAACATTTGATGTTCACCTGTCATGACTGAAACCTTGCACTGCAGAAACACCATTGGACACTTTTCATGAGATACCTTTGATCTGGAGGACACTTCATCCCTCAACTACAGACTCTTGTACAAGATAGCTTCTGCTGCTGAGGACCTTCCTCACAGTACAGATCACCAGGGACTCCTTGGTTCAGAGTATTCCTACTATGTGAAGTGACCTTCACCACTGAGGACTACAACCAATTCGACTTCAGTGTGGATATACAGGTTACATTCTACTAGTCTGCTTTCTTATTCGACTAGCAAGCACAGGGAACTTTGGTAAAGAACTGTCTACTGTGCATGTGTCTTACCTAACAAACCATGCGGTATTGTACATTGATGTATACCAATATTAGCATGTGTAGGACCTACGCACAGCAACACCAGGGACTCTTGGTACAGAGATACCTTCTACTAAGGCCTTCACCACAGCAACACCAGGGACTCTTGGTACAGAGGATACCTTCTACTAAGGACCTTCACCACAGCAACACCAGGGACTCTTGGTACAGAGGATACCTTCTACTAAGGTTCTTCACAGCAACACCAGGGACTCTTGGTACAGAGAATACCTTCTGCTGTGAGGACCTTCACCACAGCAACACCAGGGGCTCTTGGTACAGAGGATACCTTCTACTGTGAGGACCTTCACCACAGCAACACCAGGGACTCTTGGTACAGAGAATACCTTCTGCTGTGAGGACCTTCACCACAGCAACACCAGGGACTCTGGTACAGAGGATACCTTCTGCTATGAGGACCTTCACCACAGCAACACCAGGGACTCTTGGTACAGAGGATACCTTCTAAGATTGTTCACCACAACAACACCAGGGACTCTTGGTACAGAGGATACTTTCTAATGTGAGGACCTTCACCACAGCAACACCAGGGACTCTTGGTACAGAGGATACTTTCTAATGTGAGGACCTTCACCACAGCAACACCAGGGACTCTTGGTACAGAGGATACTTTCTAATGTGAGGACCTTCACCACAGCAACACCAGGGACTCTTGGTACAGAGGATACTTTCTAATGTGAGGACCTTCACCACAGCAACACCAGGGACTCTTGGTATTGAGGATACCTTCTACTGTGATGACCTTCACCACAGCAACACCAGGGACTCTTGGTACAGAGGATACCTTCTACTGTGATGACCTTCACCACAGCAACACCAGGGACTCTTGGTACAGAGGATACCTTCTACTAAGGTTCTTCACCACAGCAACACCAGGGACTCTTGGTACAGAGGATACCTTCTACTGTGAGGACCTTCACCACAGCAACAGCAGGGACTCTTGGTACATAGGATACCTTCTACTAAGGTTCTTCACCACAGCAACACCAGGAACTCTTGGTACAGAGGATACCTTCTGCTGTGATGACCTTCACCACAGCAACACCAGGGACTCTTGGTAAGAGGATACCTTCTCTGAGGCCTTCATACAGCAACACCAGGGGACTCTTGGTACATAGGATACCTTCTGCTGTGAGGACCTTCACCACAGCAACACAGGGACTCTTGGTACAGAGGATACCTTCTACTAAGGTTCTTCACCACAGCAACAGCAGGGACTCTTGGTACAGAGGATACCTTCTACTGTGAGGACCTTCACCACAGCAACACCAGGGACTCTTGGTACAGAGGATACCTTCTACTAAGGTTCTTCACCACAGCAACACCAGGGACTCTTGGTACAGAGGAATACCTTCTACTGTGAGGGACTTCACCACAGCAACACAGGGACTCTTGGTACAGAGGATACCTTCTACAGTAGGTTCACCACAGCAACACCAGGGACTCTTGGTACATAGGATACCTTCTACTGTGAGGACCTTCACCACAGCAACACCAGGGACTCTTGGTACAGAGGATACCTTCTACTGTGAGGACCTTCACCACAGCAACACCAGGGACTCTTGGTACAAGAGATACCTTCTCTGTGAGGACTTCACCACAGCAACACAGGGACTCTGGTACAGAGATCCTTCTCTGTGAGGACCTTCACCACAGCAACAGCAGGGACTCTTGGTACATAGGATACCTTCTACTGTGAGGACCTTCACCACAGCAACACCAGGGACTCTTGGTACAGAGGATACCTTCTACTGTGAGGACCTTCACCACAGCAACAGCAGGGACTCTTGGTACAGAGGATACCTTCTTCCAGTGAGGTCCTTCACTACAGCAACACCAGGGACTCTTGGTACATAGGATACCTTCTACTAAGGTCCTTCACAGCAACACCAGGGACTCTTGGTACAGAGGATACCTTCTTCTAAGGTCCTTCACAGCAACACCAGGGACTCTTGGTACAGAGATACCTTTCTGTAAGGTACCTTCACACAAGCACCAGGGACTCTTGGTACAGAGATACCTTCTTCTTAAGGACCTTCACACAGCAACACCAGGGACTCTTGGTACAGAGGATACCTTCTCTAGGACCTTCACAAGCAACACCAGGGACTCTTGGTACAGAGGATACTTTCTACTAGTGGGACCTTCACCAGCAACCCAGGGACTCTTGGTACAGAGAATACCTTCTGCTGTGAGGACCTTCACCACAGCAACACCAGGGACTCTTGGTACAGAGGATACCTTCTACTAAGGTCCTTCACAGCAACACCAGGGACTCTTGGTACAGAGGATACTTTCTGCTGTGAGGACCTTCACCACAGCACACCAGGGACTCTTGGTACAGAGGATACCTTCTGCTGTGAGGACCTTCACCACAGCCACACCAGGGACTCTTGGTACAGAGGATACCTTCTGCTGTGAGGACCTTCACCACAGCCACACCAGGGACTCTTGGTACAGAGGATACCTTCTGCTGTGAGGACCTTCACCACAGCAACACCAGGGACTCTTGGTACAGAGGATACCTTCTGCTGTGAGGACCTTCACCACAGCCACACCAGGGACTCTTGGTACAGAGGATACCTTCTTCTAAGGTCCTTCACAACAGCAACACCAGGGACTCTTGGTACAGAGGATACCTTCTAAGGTCCTTCACAACAGCAACACCAGGGACTCTTGGTACAGAGGATACTTTCTAAGGTCCTTCACAACAGCAACACCAGTGACTCTTGGTACAGAGGATACCTTCTAAGGTCCTTCACAACAGCAACACCAGGGACTCTTGGTACTGAGGATACCTTCTTCTGAGGTCCTTCACCACAGCAACACCAGGGACTCTTGGTAAAGAGGATACCTTCTACTAAGGTCCTTCACCACAGCAACACCAGGGACTCTTGGTACAGAGGATACCTTCTTCTAAGGTCCTTCACCACAGCAACACCAGGGACTCTTGGTACAGAGGATACCTTCTACTAAGGACCTTCACAGCAACACCAGGGACTCTTGGTACAGAGGATACCTTCTTCTAAGGTCCTTCACCACAGCAACACCAGGGACTCTTGGTACAGAGGATACCTTCTTCTAAGGTCCTTCACCACAGCAACACCAGGGACTCTTGGTACAGAGGATACCTTCTGCTGTGAGGTCCTTCACCTCAGCAACACCAGGGACTCTTGGTACAGAGGATACCTTCTGCTGTGAGGTCCTTCACCTCAGCAACACCAGGGACTCTTGGTTCAGAGGATACCTTCTTCTAAGGTCCTTCACCACAGCAACACCAGGGACTCTTGGTACAGAGAATACCTTCTTCTAAGGTCCTTCACCTCAGCAACACCAGGGACTCTTGGTACAGAGGATACCTTCTTCTAAGGTCCTTCACAACAGCCTCCCCGCACTCCTAGCAACTACATTTGACTTCTGGATTGTGCCATAAAAAATATACATTTCCTTTTTCTCACTTTCAGGCGTCCTAGTTGTACAGATTTCACACGGACAGTTTGTACATTTAATAAACCATTGAGAAATGGTTCATTGGGCTTAAAAACTATTGACTGCAATGTTTAATATTTTGTCTAGAGAGTGTAACAAGACGTGCATATGTGTGATTTAGAATATTACAGTATACTATGGGTAAGTGCTAATCTCGATGGGGGTCCTGTAGTGCTTGAGGGAATGGAAGGCAGTCAAGTTTGATCCAGGAATGGGGAGAACAGCTCCAGTTCCATGGATCAAGAACTCCTCACCAACATCAGGGAACGTTCCTCGTGGAGAATGTGTTAAGTGAATGGTATTATATCCAAGAATGTAATTGTTGGCGAGGAGGTAGCTAGGCAGCCAAGTACCTATTAACTGTAGTAGCCATGTACCTAGTGACTGTGGTAGCCAGGTACTATTAGCTGTAGTAGCCAGGTACCTAGTGACGGTGGTAGCCAGGTACCTAGTGACGGTGGTAGCCAGGTACCTAGTGACTGTGGTAGCCAGGTACCTAGTGACGGTGGTAGCCAGGTACCTAGTGACGGTGGTAGCCAGGTACCTAGTGACGGTGGTAGCCAGGTACCTAGTGACTGTGGTAGCCAGGTACCTAGTGACGGTGGTAGCCAGGTACCTAGTGACGGTGGTAGCCAGGTACCTAGTGACGGTGGTAGCCAGGTACCTAGTGACGGTGGTAGCCAGGTACCTAGTGAATGTGGTAGCCAGGTACCTAGTGACGGTGGTAGCCAGGTACCTAGTGAATGTGGTAGCCAGGTACCTAGTGACTGTGGTAGCCAGGTACCTAGTGACTGTGGTAGCCAGGTACCTAGTGAATGTGGTAGCCAGGTACCTAGTGACGGTGGTAGCCAGGTACCTAGTGAATGTGGTAGCCAGGTACCTAGTGACTGTGGTAGCCAGGTACCCATTAACTGTTATGTGAAGATAGATGAGTATAAGGAAACTCAACGATAGTTATAGACTATTGTCTTTATGTGAATCCTATGGACATTCTGAGTATTGTATATTTGTGTAGAGATGTGCTAGGGTATCGGTGTCGGTATCGGCTGATTCTGGGAAATAGGTATCGGCCTGAAATTGAGCCTCGGTATCGATAACAATTTAGATATTGTCCCAGCCTTATAGGTAATCAGGTTTGTTCTAAGGAAGGGGGACGGGTAGCTCCAGTTCCTGCGATCAAGAGACTTTGGAGTAGACGCAGAAAATATAATTACAACTAAAACTGAGATGAGACGAGGGTCCAATTTGTTCATTATAGGATCGCGGCTTGACAGCAGCTGGGAGTTGTCCCCCGTGTAGTGCGTCGTTGTCCCAGTGTCCATGCACAAAGAAACAGTAAAAATAACTCGCCATTGCGCATTCTAATGTGCAAAAAATATAAAAAAAAGTATTTGAGGGAGGGTGTGGCGCGAGCATTAGCCCGGGGCGGCGCCGCCATACCCAGCCGTCTGTCCCCGCTGTCTGCTCATTCATTTGCTTACAGCGCCATTTCTTGGCCTCCTACGCCCCCCTGCTAGTTATTACCGCTTCTTTAAATTATAAATGATGGCTTGGTGGGATTTATATATTGGTATGGTTGTGAGGGAGAGAATATTAGGCGTTTATACTTGTTTGTTTGACGTCTTATTTGAGAGGGTCAATGTCAGTGTTCCCAACTCCCAGTGGTATTACAACCCTCCATCTTCATTCATAAACACAATGTAATTTATATTAAACCAATTAACGTCATTTATTTTATTTAAAGAATGTTCCTCTTGACATAAGGAATGTTTAAAAATTAAATTAAAGTAAATGAAATATAAATTTGATATATAATATTAATTGGGTGAACGGTGAAATGGCTTTCCAGGCATGGTAACAATAATAGAGTACGAACTGGGGGTGACTCAAGTTTTTTTCTCTCTCGTTCCTTGACCACTTTCGAAATTATTTCTCTATGTTTTTATATTAAATACAAGTTGTCTTTGGGAGTTATATCACTTTCACTCTCAAAACAAATGCCATTAATTTGTAAATATTTTTGTTTTGTCTAAATAAAACCAGTAGATGGATTATTATTGTGTGTTTCTAAGTGTGTTTTTAAGGGTTGAGAATATAGAATAACGTAGTGTATGTGGCAAGTGTACATCTGGAGGAAGATGTGTGATGCCCGGGTGGTAAACAGGTTGCCCAGTGATAGTGGCTGTGCTAGTATACACCCATCATGCCCTGCTCATGGTGCCCTGCCCACACTTCATCATGTCCTGCCTACAGTCCATGGTGCCCTGCTCACACTTCATGGTGCCCTGATCACACTTCATGGTGCCCTGATCACACTTCATGGTGCCCTGATCACACTTCATGGTGCCCTGCTCATACTTCATGGTGCCCTGCTCATACTTCATGGTGCCCTGATCACACTTCATGGTGCCCTGCTCATACTTCATGGTGCCCTGATCATACTTCATGGTGCCCTGATCACACTTCATGGTGCCCTGATCACACTTCATGGTGCCCTGCTCATACTTCATGGTGCCCTGATCACACTTCATGGTGCCCTGATCACACTTCATGGTGCCCTGATCACACTTCATGGTGCCCTGATCACACTTCATGGTGCCCTGCTCATACTTCATGGTGCCCTGATCACACTTCATGGTGCCCTGATCACACTTCATGGTGCCCTGATCACACTTCATGGTGCCCTGCTCATACTTCATGGTGCCCTGATCACACTTCATGGTGCCCTGCTCATACTTCATGGTGCCCTGATCACACTTCATGGTGCCCTGCTCATACTTCATGGTGCCCTGATCACACTTCATGGTGCCCTGCTCACACTTCATGGTGCCCTGATCACACTTCATGGTGCCCTGATCACACTTCATGGTGCCCTGCCCACAGTCTATGATGCCCTGCCCACAGTCCATGGTACCCTGCCCACACTTCATGATGTCCTGCTCACACTTCATGGTGCCCTGCCCACAGTCCATGGTACCCTGCCCACACTTCATGATGTCCTGCCCACACTTCATGATGCCCTGCCCACACTTCATGATGCCCTGCCCACAGTCCATGATGCCCTGCCCACACTTCATGATGTCCTGCCCACAGTCTATGGTGCCCTGCCCACACTTCATGATGTCCTGCCCACAGTCCATGGTGCCCTGCCCACACTTCATGGTGCCCTGCCCACAGTCCACGGTACCCTGCCTACACTTCATGGTGCCCTGCCCACAGTCCATGGTACCCTGCCCACACTTCATGGTGCCCTGCCCACACTTCATGGTGCCCTGCCCACACTTCATGGTGCCCTGCCCACACTTCATGGTGCCCTGCCCACACTTCATGGTGCCCTGCCCACACTTCATGGTGCCCTGCCCACACTTCATGGTGCCCTGCCCACAGTCCACGGTACCCTGCCTACACTTCATGGTGCCCTGCCCACAGTCCATGGTACCCTGCCCACACTTCATGGTGCCCTGCCCACACTTCATGGTGCCCTGCCCACACTTCATGGTGCCCTGCCCACAGTCCATGGTGCCCTGCCCACACTTCATGATGTCCTGCCCACAGTCCATGGTACCCTGCCCACACTTCATGGTGCCCTGCCCACAGTCCATGGTGCCCTGCCCACACTTCATGGTGCCCTGCCCACACTTCATGGTGCCCTGCCCACACTTCATGGTGCCCTGCCCACAGTCCATGGTGCCCTGCCCACACTTCATGATGTCCTGCCCACAGTCCATGGTACCCTGCCCACACTTCATGGTGCCCTGCCCACACTTCATGGTGCCCTGTCCACAGTACATAATGTAGTGCCCGCACTCAGGTATGTCCTACCCCACACTTCGTGATACACTGCCCACACCATGATGTCCTGCCCACACCATGATGTCCTGCCCACACCATGATGTCCTGCCCACACCATGATGTCCTGCCCACACCATGATGTCCTGCCCACACCATGATGTCCTGCCCACACCATGATGTCCTGCCCACACCATGATGTCCTGCCCACACCATGATGTCCTGCCCACACCATGATGTCCTGCCCACACCATGATGTCCTGCCCACACCATGATGTCCTGCCCACACCATGATGTCCTGCCCACACCATGATGCCCTGCCCACACCATGATGTCCTGCCCACACCATGATGCCCTGCCCACACCATGATGTCCTGCCCACACCATGATGTCCTGCCCACACCATGATGTCCTGCCCACACCATGATGTCCTGCCCACACCATGATGTCCTGCCCACACCATGATGTCCTGCCCACACCATGATGTCCTGCCCACACCATGATGTCCTGCCCACACCATGATGTCCTGCCCACACCATGATGCCCTGCCCACACCATGATGTCCTGCCCACACCATGATGTCCTGCCCACACCAAGAATTGTCCTGCCCACACCATGATGTCCTGCCCACACCATGATGCCCTGCCCACACCATGATGTCCTGCCCACCCCATGATGTCCTGCCCACACCATGATGTCCTGCCCACACCATGATGTCCTGCCACACCATGATGTCCTGCCCACACCATGATGTCCTGCCCACACCATGATGTCCTGCCCACACCATGATGCCCTGCCCACACCATGATGCCCTGCCCACACCATGATGTCCTGCCCACACACCACAACACCTTTATAAGATAATCAGATATTACTTAACTCATCACAACACATTCCCCAGAATTACCTTTATTGATGTAATATACAAATAGGGTACAGGATAACTTTTAGCTTGGAACAGAGTTTCATTTTGGGTTAGATTTCTTTTTCTTAATGTTTTGCAGGGCGGACATGTTCCCGACTTGAATCGTTCTAGGAAGATGATCTTGAGGGGGGTTCTTTAAATGGGTTTGCCGGGGGGTAGCTGTTGGCTGCCCGTTTTGGGTGGAAAATTCATTTTCGTTGCCCTGGGGTAGGCAAGTGGGTTTTCCTTTAAAATTGACCTTGCTGAACAGTAAGGCACCCCCCGACCTTGTCTGTAACAGTAAGGGCTCCCCTGACCCTTTTCTGAACGAAAAGGGACCCCCCGACTTTCTGTAACGTAAGTCACCCCTGACCTTTTCTGTAACGTAAAGGTCACCCCCCTGCCGTCCCGTAACAAAAAGGTCCCCACTGACCTTGTCTGTAACAGTAAGTCCCCATGACCTTGTCTGAACAGTAAGGCACCCATGACCCTTTTCGTAACAGTAAGGTCACCACTGCCTTGTCTCTAAAAGAAGGCACCCCCTGCCTTGTCTGTAAAAAGTAAAGGAACCCCACTACCTTTTCGTAACAATTTGGTCACCCAAAAGACCTTGTCTGTAACAGAAGGTCACCCCTGACCTTGTCGTAACAAGGGCCCCCATGAAAATTTCTGTAACAGTAAGGTCACCCACTGACCCTTTTCTGTAAAGTAATTTTACCCCACTGACCTTGTCGTAACAGTAAGGCACCCACTGACCTTGTCTGTAACAAGGTACCCATGACCTGTCGTAACAGAAGGTCCCCCTGCCTTGTCCCTGTAACAGTAAGGTCACCCCTGACCTTGCTGTAAAAGTATGGTCACCCCCTGACCCTTTTCTGTAACAAAAAGGCACCCACTACCTTGTCTGTAACAAAAAGGTCACCCACTGACCTTGTCTGTAACAGTAAGGTCACCCACTGACCTTGTCTGTAACAATAAGGTCACCCACTGACCTTGTCTGTAACAGTAAGGTCACCCACTGACCTTGTCTGTAACAGTAAGGTCACCCACTGACCTTGTCTGTAACAGTAAGGTCACCCACTGACCTTGTCTGTAACAGTAAGGTCACCCACTGACCTTGTCTGTAACAGTAAGGTCACCCACTGACCTTGTCTGTAACAGTAAGGTCCCCCACTGACCTTGTCTGTAAACAGTAAGGTCACCCACTGACCTTGTCTGTAACAGTAAGGTCACCCACTGACCTTGTCTGTAACAGTAAGGTCACCCACTGACCTTGTCTGTAACAAGGTCACCCACTGACCTTGTCTGTAACAGTAAGGTCACCCACTGACCTTGTCTGTAACAGTAAGGTCGCCCACTGACCTTGTCTGTAACAGTTAAGGTCACCCACTGACCTTGTCTGTAACAGTAAGGTCACCCACTGACCTTGTCTGTAACAGTAAGGTCGCCCACTGACCTTGTCTGTAACAGTAAGGTCACCCACTGACCTTGTCTGTAACAGTAAGGTCACCCACTGACCTTGTCTGTAACAGTAAGGTCACCCACTGACCTTGTCTGTAACAAGGTCACCCACTGACCTTGTCTGTAACAGTAAGGTCACCCACTGACCTTGTCTGTAACAGTAAGGTCGCCCACTGACCTTGTCTGTAACAGTAAGGTCACCCACTGACCTTGTCTGTAACAGTAAGGTCACCCACTGACCTTGTCTGTAACAGTAAGGTCGCCACTGATCTTGTCTGTAACAGTAAGGTCACCCACTGACCTTGTCTGTAACAGTAAGGTCACCCACTGACCTTGTCTGTAACAGTAAGGTCACCCACGTCTCTCCGGTGTTAAAGGTTCTGCTAAAATGGCAGTGGAGTAGGCAATCCAAGACAGTGTTGCATACTGAAGTGAGATTACAGAGGTCTGTAGGTGTTACTGTCACGAAGGTACAAAACCTGTCACAGACCGGGCCGCGGGGGCGTTGACCCCCGAAACTCTCTCCAGGTAAACTCCAGGTACTTGGCTGCTGTGCTTGCCAGATAGTGTACCACAAGCTTCCTTGTCGACATTTTGAGTCAGTAAACATCCAGGATGTCCACCTCATCCCTGGGTACTAACATTCTCCCAGTCATTGTTATCTATACTCCAGTATTAACATTATACTCCAGTATTAACATTATACTCCAGTATTAACATTATACTCCAGTATTAACATTATACTCCAGTATTAACATTATACTCCAGTATTAACATTATACTCCAGTATTAACATTATACTCCAGTATTAATATTATATTCCAGTATTAACATTATAATCCAGTATTAATATTATATTCCAGTATTAACATTATACTCCAGTATTAACATTATATTCCAGTATTAACATTATGCTCCAGTATTAACATTATACTCCAGTATTAACATTATACTCCAGTATTAACATTATATTCCAGTATTAACATTATACTCCAGTATTAACATACTCCAGTATTAACATTATACTCCAGTATTAACATTATACTCCAGTATTAACATTATACTCCAGTATTAACATTATACTCCAGTATTAACATACTCCAGTATTAACATTATACTCCAGTATTAACATTATACTCCAGTATTAACATACTCCAGTATTAACATTATACTCCAGTATTAACATTATACTCCAGTATTAACATTATACTCCAGTATTAACATTATACTCCAGTATTAACATACTCCAGTATTAACATTATACTCCAGTACTAACATTATACTCCAGTATTAACATTATACTCCAGTATTAACATTATACTCCAGTATTAACATTATGCTGGTAGTCAGTCATCGTTCACCCCAGGTTGATACAGCTGTAAATTGGTGATTGTTGTAACTGCGAGCAGTTGGTATTTTCCCTCTTAAATACGTAAATGTTCGAGTCATCTACATAATGTTCTGGGATAATGTGAATTAGGTCATTTAAGTAGACATTCCATAAGAGTGGATCAAGACACTTGTGGAACACTGCCACTCACGTACTGTCTTCTAACATTAACAACAACCTTGTAGGTAGTTGAGTGGAGCAGGACGGGTATATATAGGCAGGAAGAGGTAGTGGTGGTAGTAGTAGTGGTAGTGGTGGTGGTAGTGGTGGTTGTAGTAGTAGTGGTAGTGGTGGTTGTAGTACTAGTGGTAGTGGTGGTTGTAGTAGTGGTAGTAGTAGTGGTAGTGATGGTTGTAGTAGTGGTAGTAGTAGTAGTGGTAGTGGTGGTTGTAGTAGTAGTGGTAGTAGTAGTGGTAGTGGTGGTTGTAGTAGTAGTGGTAGTGGTGGTTGTAGTAGTGGTAGTAGTAGTAGTGGTAGTGGTGGTTGTGGTAGTAGTGGTAGTGGTGGTTTGTAGTGGTAGTAGTAGTGGTAGTGGTGGTTGTAGTAGTGGTAGTAGTAGTAGTGGTGGTGGTGGTAGTGGTGGTTGTGGTGGTAGTGGTAATGGTACTAGTAGTAGTGGTGGTGGTAGTAGTAGTGGTAGTAGTAGTAGTGGTAGTGGTTGTAGTAGTGGTGGTGGTGGTAGTAGTAGCAGTGATAGTGGTGGTGGTTGTAGTAGTGGTGGTGGTGGTGGTTGTAGTAGTAGTGGTAGTAGTGGTAGTGGTTGTAGTAGTGGTGGTGGTGGTAGTACTAGCAGTGGTAGTGGTGGTTGTAGTAGTAGTGGTGGTGGTGGTTGTAGTAGTAGTGGTAGTATTTAGTAGTAGTGGTGGTGGTAGTGGTAATGGTACTAGTAGTAGTGATGGTGGTAGTAGTAGTGGTATTAGTAGTGGTAGTGGTTGTAGTGGTGGTGGTGGTAGTAGTAGCAGTGGTAGTGGTAGTGGTGGTTGTAGTGGTGGTGGTGGTGGTAGTAGTAGCAGTGGTAGTGGTGGTTGTAGTAGTAGTGGTGGTGGTGGTGGTGGTTGTAGTAGTAGTGGTAGTGGTGGTAGTAGTGGTAGTGTAGTGGTGGTGGTAGTAGTGGTAGTGGTGGTAGTAGTGGTAGTGGTGGTGGTTGTAGTGGTGGTGTTAGTAGTAGTAGTGGTAGTGGTGGTTGTAGTGGTGGTGGTAGCAGTGGCAGTAGTAGTGGTAGTAGTACTAGTGGTGGTAGTAGTGGTGGTGGTAGTAGTGGTAGTAGTAGTAGTGAGTAGCAGTGGTAGTAGTAGTGGTAGTAGTAGTGGTGGTGGTAGTAGTGGTAGTGGTGGTAGTAGTAGTGTTAGTAGTAGTGGTAGTGGTGGTTGTAGTAATAGTGGTGGTGGTGGTAGTCATGGTGGTAGTCATGGTGGTAGTGGTGGTGGTAGTGGTGGTGGTGGTAGTAGTGATAGTAGTGGTAGTGGTAGTAGTGGTAGTAGTAGTGGTAGTAGTAGTGGTGGTGGTAGTAGTAGCAGTGGTAGTAGTAGTGGTGGTAGTAGTAGTGGTAGTGGTGGTAGTAGTAGTAGTGGTGGTAGTAGTGGTAGTGGTAGTTGTAGTAGTGGTGGTAATAGTGGCAGTGGTGGTAGTGGTAGTAGTGGTAGTGGTGGTTGTAGTAGTAGTGGTGGTTGTAGTGGTAGTGGTAGTAGTAGTGGTGGTGGTGGTAGTAGTAGTGGTGGATGTAGTAGTAGTGGTGGTGGTAGCAGTGGTAGTATAGTGGTAGTGGTAGTAGTGGTAGTATTAGTGGTTGGTAGTAGTGGTAGTAGTAGTAGTAGTGGTGGTGGTAGTAGTGGTGGTAGTGGTAGTAGTGGTGCTGGTAGTAGTAGTGGTAGTAGTGGTTGTGGTAGTGGTGGTAGTAGTGGTAGTAGTAGTGGTGGTAGTAGTGGTGGTAGTGATGGTAGTGTTAGTAGTAGTAGTGGTGGTGGTAGTAGTAGTGGTAGTAGTGGTAGTGGTGGTGGTAGTGGTGGTAGTGGTAGTGGTGGTGGTAGTAGTATGTGGTAGTGGTAGTGGTGGTAGTAGTGGTGTCAATGGTAGTGGTAGTAGTGGTAGTAGTAGTAGTGGTGGTAGTGGTAGTAGTAGTGGTGGTGGTAGAAGTAGTAGTAGTGGTAGTAGTAGTGGTGGTAGTAGTGGTGGTGATAGTAGTGGTAGTAGTAGTAGTCGTGGTAGTGGTGGTTGTAGTAGTAGTGGTGGTAGTATAAGTGGTAGTAGTAGTAGTAGTGGTAGTGGTGGTTGTAGGAGTGGTGGTGGTGGTAGCAGTGGTAGTGGTGTAGTAGTAGTGGTAGTAGTAGTGGTGGTTGTAGTAGTGGTGGTGGTGGTAGCAGTGGTAGTAGTAGTGGTAGCAGTGGTAGTAGTAGTGGTGGTTGTAGTAGTAGTGGTAGTAGTAGTGGTAGTAGTGGTAGTAGAGGTAGTAGTAGTGGTAATAGTAGTAGTGGTAGTAGTGGTGGTAGTAGTAGTAGTGGTAGTAGTAGTGGTGGTGGTACTGGTGGTAGTGGTAGTATTAGTGGTAGTGGTAGTAGTAGTGGTAGTAGCAATAGTAGTGGTCGTAGTGGTGGTGGTAGTAGTAGTGGTGGTAGTGGTTGTAGTGGGTAGTAGTGGTAGTGGTGGTAGTGGTGGTAGTGGTGGCAGTAGTGGTAGTGGTGGTAGTAGTGGTAGTAGTAGTGGTGGTAGTAGCAGTGGTAGTAGTGGTAGTAGTAGTGGTGGTAGTGGTAGTAGTGGTAATAATGGTAGTGGTAGTAGTAGTAGTAGTGGTAGTAGTAGCAGTAGTGGTAGTGGTAGTGGCAGTAGTGGTAATAGTGGTAGTGGTAGTAGTGGTAGTGGCAGTAGTGGTAGTAGTGGTAGTGGCAGTAGTGTTGGTAGTAGTGGTAGTAGTAGTAGTGGTAGTAGTAATGGTAGTAGTGGTAGCGGTAGTAGTGGTAGTAGTGGTAGTAGTAGTGGTAGTAGTAGTGGTAGTGGTAGTGGTAATGGTAGTAGTGGTAGCGGTAGTAGTGGTAGTAGTAAGGAATTAAGGAGGAGGAGCAGTCAAATACAAAGAAATGGTCTAAGTCGGACCGAAACGTCGTGTTAAGCTCTTGTCTTCTATGTGCGGCTTATTTGTGTATCGTTCCAGTCACGGTATTGTTCCTTTTTTTAGTTATTAATTCAAGGTGCAGCACAGAGCCAGTGACTCCTAGTGCTGACACTTGTTCCGAGTGCCAAGTGCCAGGTGGCATCACCGCTCCCCACCACTATAACATACCATAATAGATTTACCAGGCTTCAAATCACTCTTCTCTATCTATCTATCCAATCATCTCTCTCCTGTCTACATAATTTACTTACCATAATACCAGTTTGAAACGTGAAACCAATTACGATTATCTTGCTTGAATTAAAATAGCTTACCCTAAAATATCAAATATTTCTAGTGTTGCCAAGAATATATTAAAAACGTAATGACGTAGGTACACTTGTCAATAATTGAACGTTTATGGAGGGAGTGTTCTAGTGGTGTGGGATACCATCAGCTGGGTGTCGTTGTGGTGGTGCTAGTAGTGCTAGTGGTGTGGGATAGCATCAGCTGGGTGTCGTTGTGGTGGTGTTAGTGGTGTGGGATACCATCAGCTGGGTGTCGTTGTGGTGGTGTTAGTGGTGTGGGATAGCATCAGCTGGGTGTCGTTGTGGTGGTGTTAGTGGTGTGGGATACCATCAGCTGGGTGTCGTTGTGGTGGTGCTAGTGGTGTGGGATAGCATCAGCTGGGTGTCGTTGTGGTGGTGTTAGTGGTGTGGGATAGCATCAGCTGGGTGTCGTTGTGGTGGTGCTAGTGGTGTGGGATACCATCAGCTGGGTGTCGTTGTGGTGGTGTTAGTGGTGTGGGATACCATCAGCTGGGTGTCGTTGTGGGGGGTGTTAGTGGTGTGGGATAGCACCAGCTGGGTGTCGTTGTGGTGGTGTTAGTGGTGTGGGATTGCATCAGCTGGGTGTCGTTGTGGTGGTGTTAGTGGTGTGGGATAGCACCAGCTGGGTGTCGTTGTGGTGGTGTTAGTGGTGTGGGATAGCATCAGCTGGGTGTCGTTGTGGTGGTGTTAGTGGTGTGGGATAGCATCAGCTGGGTGTCGTTGTGGTGGTGCTAGTGGTGTGGGATAGCATCAGCTGGGTGTCGTTGTGGTGGTGCTAGTGGTGTGGGATAGCATCAGCTGGGTGTCGTTGTGGTGGTGCTAGTGGTGTGGGATACCATCAGCTGGGTGTCGTTGTGGTGGTGTTAGTGGTGTGGGATAGCATCAGCTGGGTGTCGTTGTGGTGGTGTTAGTGGTGTGGGATAGCACCAGCTGGGTGTCGTTGTGGTGGTGTTAGTGGTGTGGGATTGCATCAGCTGGGTGTCGTTGTGGTGGTGCTAGTGGTGTGGGATAGCATCAGCTGGGTGTCGTTGTGGTGGTGCTAGTAGTGTGGGATAGCATCAGCTGGGTGTCGTTATGGAGGTGCTAGTAGTGTGGGATAGCATCAGCTGGGTGTCGTTGTGGAGGTGCTAGTAGTGTGGGATAGCATCAGCTGGGTGTCGTTATGGAGGTGCTAGTAGTGTGGGACAGCATCAGCTGGGTGTCGTTGTGGTGGTGCTAGTAGTGTGGGATAGCATCAGCTGGGTGTCGTTGTGGTGGTGCTAGTAGTGTGGGATAGCATCAGCTGGGTGTCGTTGTGGAGGTGCTAGTAGTGTGGGATACATCAGCTGGGTGTCGTTGTGGAGGTGCTAGTGTGTGGGATACATCAGCTGGGTGTCGTTGTGGAGGTGCTAGTAGTGTGGGACAGCACAGCTGGGGTGTCGTTGTGGTGGTGGTAGTTAGTGTGGGAGCATCAGCTGGGTGTCGTTGTGGAGGTGCTAGTAGTGTGGGATAGCATCAGCTGGGTGTCGTTGTGGAGGTGCTAGTAGTGTGGGACAGCATCAGCTGGGTGTCGTTGTGGTGGTGCTAGTAGTGGTGCTAGTAGTGTGGGATAGCATGAGCTGGGTGTCGTTATGGAGGTGCTAGTAGTGTGGGATATCATCAGCTGGGTGTCGTTGTGGAGGGTGCTAGTAGGTGTGGGATAGCATCAGCTGGGTGTCGTTGTGGTGGTGCTAGTAGTTGGTGATACATGTGTGGGTGTCATTGGGGGGTGTTATGGAGGGTGATAGTAGTGGTGCGTAGTGGTGATGGGGATAGCATCAGCTGGGTGTCGTTGTGGTGGTGCTTAGTGGTGTGGGATTGCATCAGCTGGGTGTCGTTGTGGTGGTGCTAGTGGTGTGGGATAGCATCAGCTGGGTGTCGTTGTGGTGGTGCTAGTAGTGGTAGCTAGTGTGTTTTTGGGATGCATCAGTAGGGTGCGTAGCTGGGGTGCGTGCTGTGGGGTGCTAGTGGGTGTGGGATAGCATCAGCTGGGTGTCGTTAGTGGAGTGGGCTAGTGGTGTGGGATAGCATCAGCTGGGTGTCGTTGTGGTGGTGCTAGTAGTGTGGGATGCATCAGCTGGTGTCGTTGTGGTGGTGCTATTAGTGTGGATAGCATCAGCTGGGTGTCGTTGTGGTGTGTCTGTAGTGGTGGGATAGCATCAGCTGGGTGTCGTTGTGGGTGCTAGTGGTGGGTAGATCAGCTGGTGCTTGTGGGGTGTAGTGTGGGATAGCATCAGCTGGGTGTCGTTTGTGGTGGTGCTATATGTGGGGATAGCATCGCTGGTGTCGTTGTGTGGTGCTAGTGTGTTGGGATAGCATCAGCTGGGTGTCGTTGTGGAGGTGCTAGTAGTGTGGGACAGCATCAGCTGGGTGTCGTTGTGGTGGTGCTAGTAGTGGTGCTAGTAGTGTGGGATAGCATGAGCTGGGTGTCGTTGGTGGTGCTAGTAGTGTGGGGATATCTCAGCTGGTGTCGTTTGTGGAGGTGCTAGTAGTGTGGGATAGCATCAGCTGGGTGTCGTTGTGGTGGTGCTAGTAGTGGTGCTAGTGGTGTGGGATAGCATCATCTGGGTGTCGTTATGGAGGTGCTAGTAGTGGTGCTAGTGGTGTGGGATAGCATCAGCTGGGTGTCGTTGTGGTGGTGCTAGTGGTGTGGGATAGCATCAGCTGGGTGTCGTTGTGGTGGTGCTAGTGGTGTGGGATAGCATCAGCTGGGTGTCGTTGTGGTGGTGCTATTTAGTGGTTAGTGGTGTGGGATAGCATCAGCTGGGTGTCGTTGTGGTGGTGCTAGCGGTGTGGGATAGCATCAGCTGGGTGTCGTTGTGGTGGTGCTAGTAGTGGTGCTAGTGGTGTGGGATAGCATCAGCTGGGTGTCGTTGTGGTGGTGCTAGTAGTGGTGCTAGTGGTGTGGGATAGCATCAGCTGGGTGTCGTTGTGGTGGTGCTAGTAGTGGTGCTAGTGGTGTGGGATAGCATCAGCTGGGTGTCGTTGTGGTGGTGCTAGTAGTGGTGCTAGTGGTGTGGGATAGCATCAGCTGGGTGTCGTTGTGGATATTCTATATTAATTCTTACTGATCACTGAGTATACTAGTGTAACATGCGCCGCTATGCTCATACACATGTATGATCATACTGCTGCAAGATGTTGTGGTAAGATAAGATAAGATAAGATAAGATTTCGTTGGGATTTTTAACCCCGGAGGGTTAGCCACCCAGGATAACCCAAGAAAGTCAGTGCGTCATCGAGGACTGTCTAACTTATTTCCATTGTGGTCCTTAATCTTGTCCCCCCAGGATGCCACCCACACCAGTCGACTAACACCCAGGTACCTATTTGCTGCTAGGTGAACAGGACAATAGGTGTAAGGAAACGTGTCGGAATTTCCACCCGCCGGGAATCGAACCCGGGCCCTCCGTGTGTGAAGCGGGAGTTTTAGCCACCAGACCACCGGGCCACCTAGTGGTGCTAGTAGTGGTGGTGGTGCTAATAGTGGTGGTGGTGCTGGTAGGGGTGGTGGTGGTGGTAGTGGTACTAGTAGTGGTGGTGCTAGCAGTAGTGGTGCTAATGGTGGTGGTGCTGGTACGGGTGCTGGTGCTGGTAGTGGTGCTAGTGGTGGTGCTAATAGTGGTGGTGGTGCTTTTAGCGGTGTTAGTGGTGCTAATAGTGGTGCTGCTAGTAGTGGTGGTGGTGCTAGTAGTAGTGGCGATGCTAGTGGTGGTGCCGGTGGTGGTGCTAGTAGTGATGGTACTAGTAGTGGTGCTAGTAATGGTTCTAGTGGAAGTGGTGCTAGTAGGGGTGGTGCTAGTAGTGGTGCTAGTAGTAGTGGTGGTGCTAATAGTAATGCTAGTAGTGGTGCTAGTAGTGCTAGTAGTGGTGGTGCTAGTAGTAGTTGTGGTGCTAGTGGAAGTGGTGGTGCTAGTAGTAGTGGTGATGCCTGTAGTAGTGGCGGTGCTAATGGTGGTGCTAGTAGTGGTGGTGCTATTAGTAGTGATGGTGCTAGTAGTGGTGGTGCTAGTGGAAAGGTGGTGCTAGTAGTGGTGGTGCTAGTGGAAGTGGTGGTGCTAGTAGTGGTGGTGCTAGTAGTGGTGGTACTAGTAGTGGTGGTGCTAGTGGAAGTGGTGGTGCTAGTAGTAGTGGTGATGCTAGTAGTAGTGGCGGTGCTAGTAGTGGTAGTGCTAGTAGTGGTGCTAGTGGAAGTGGTGGTGCTAGTAGTGGTGGTACTAGTAGTGGTGGTGCTAGTAATAGTGGTGGTACTAGTAGTAGTTAGTGTTGTAGTCAGTGGTAGTATTGTAGTAATAACGTAGCAGTAGTAACAGTTGTTGTATTAGCAGTGAAAGAACTACGTATTACGATAATTCTCATACAAAGTATAGCAGGGACTGACGTATAATATTTCCTGTATTATCTCTGTTTTATTCGGCCACACCAAGATGGAATAACGTCGCGCTAAACCCGTGCCACATTCACCACCCAACTCTGGGAGTATTGTTTGTGGCGGTCTAGTCTATCGAATTTGGTCATGATTGTACCCATGTATAAACGTAAGTAACCATTCTTACAGGATTCATTACCTTTGTAACTTGTGAGTTCATTACCTCTGTACCTAGTTCAGCTATCAAACTTTGGAGCCCAGTCCCGGGACCCATTACGTACCTCTGTAATCTGTAAATACCTTTGAAACTTGTCATAATTGTGACTAGACCTACCTGGGGTTCATTACCTTTGTCAATTGTGAGTTCATTACCTTCGTAAATTGTGAGTTCATTACCTTTGTAAATTATGAGTTCATTGCCTCTGTAACTTGCTCAGTTATCAAAACTTTGGAGTCCAGTCCCTGGACCAATTATGTACCTCTGTAATCTTTTGACTACCGCCCACAGGATGGGTATGGGGTGCATAATAAACATACTAAACAACTAACTAGTCTACCATCCTACCTCCGTATCTTCAAACACTGGATCGAGTCGAGGCTCTTGGTACCTCTTCAAACACTGGTTCCAGTCTAGGCTCTTGGTACCTCTTCAAACACTGGTTCCAGTCTAGGCTCTTGGTACCTCTTCAAACACTGGATCCAGTCTAGGCTCTTGGTACCTCTTCAGACACTGGATCCAGTCTAGGCTCTTCGTACCTCTTCAAACACTGGATCCAGTCTAGGCTCTTAGTACCTCTTCAAACACTGGATCGAGTCTAGGCTTTTGGTACCTCTTAAAACACTGGATCGAGTCTATGCTCTTGGTACCTCTTCAAACACTGGATCGAGTCTAGGCTCTTGGTACCTCTTCAAACACTGGATCGAGTCTAGGCTCTTGGTACCTCTTCAAAAATTGGATCTAGTCTAGGCTCTTGGTACCTCTTCAAACACTGGATCGAGTCTAGGCTCATGGTACCTCTTCAAACACTGGATCGAGTCTAGGCTCTTGGTACCTCTTCAAACACTGGATCGAGTCTAGACTCTTGGTACCTCTTCAAACACTGGATCAAGTCTAGGCTCTTGGTACCTCTTCAAAAACTGGATCGAGTCTAGGCTCTTGGTACCTCTTCAAAAACTGGATCGACTCTAGGCTCTTGGCACCTCTTCAAAAATTGGATCTAGTCTAGGCTCTTGGTACCTCTTCAAACACTGGATCGAGTCTAGGCTCATGGTACCTCTTCAAACACTGGATCGAGTCTAGGCTCTTGGTACCTCTTCAAACACTGGATCGAGTCTAGACTCTTGGTACCTCTTCAAACACTGGATCAAGTCTAGGCTCTTGGTACCTCTTCAAAAACTGGATCGAGTCTAGGCTCTTGGTACCTCTTCAAAAACTGGATCGAGTCTAGGCTCTTGGCACCTCTTCAAAAATTGGATCTTGTCTAGGCTCTTGGTACCTCTTCAAACACTGGATCGAGTCTAGGCTCTTGGTACCTCTTCAAAAACTGGATCGAGTCTAGGCTCTTGGTACCTCTTCAAAAACTGGATCGAGTCTAGGCTCTTGGTACCTCTTCAAAAACTGGATCGAGTCTAGGCTCTTGGTACCTCTTCAAAAATTGGATCTAGTCTAGGCTCTTGGTACCTCTTCAAACACTGGATCGAGTCTAGGCTCTTGGTACCTCTTCAAACACTGGATCCAGTCTAGGCTCTTGGTACCTCTTCAAACACTGGATCCAGCCTAGGCTCTTGGTACCTCTTCAAACACTGGATCCAGTCTAGGCTCTTGGTACCTCTTCAAACACTGGATCCAGTCTAGGCTCTTAGTACCTCTTCAAACACTGGATCGAGTCTAGGCTCTTGGTACCTCTTCAAACACTGGATCCAGTCTAGGCTCTTAGTACCTCTTCAAACACTGGATCCAGTCTAGGCTCTTAGTACCTCTTCAAACACTGGATCCAGTCTAGGCTCTTAGTACCTCTTCAAACACTGGATCCAGTCTAGGCTCTTAGTACCTCTTCAAACACTGGATCCAGTCTAGGCTCTTAGTACCTCTGCAAACACTGGATCCAGTCTAGGCTCTTAGTACCTCTTCAAACACTGGATCCAGTCTAGGCTCTTAGTACCTCTTCAAACACTGGATCCAGTCTAGGCTCTTGGTACCTCTTCAAACACTGGATCCAGTCTAGGCTCTTAGTACCTCTTCAAACACTGGATCCAGTCTAGGCTCTTAGTACCTCTTCAAACACTGGATCCAGTCTAGGCTCTTAGTACCTCTTCAAACACTGGATCCAGTCTAGGCTCTTAGTACCTCTTCAAACACTGGATCCAGTCTAGGCTCTTGGTACCTCTTCAAACACTGGATCCAGTCTAGGCTCTTAGTACCTCTTCAAACACTGGATCCAGTCTAGGCTCTTAGTACCTCTTCAAACACTGGATCCAGTCTAGGCTCTTAGTACCTCTTCAAACACTGGATCCAGTCTAGGCATTTGGATGACCCTGAATTAAGAATGTCTTCCTCAACAGTAAACTAACACCAGACAAGGGACGCTGGTCAGGTTCATTCAGTGTAAACCTCACACAAGGGACGCTCGTCAGGTTCATTTAGTGTAAACCTCACACAAGGGACGCTGGTCAGGTTCATTCAGTGTAAACCTCACACAAGGGACGCTGGTCAGGTTCATTCAGTGTAAACGTCACACAAGGGACGCTGCTCAGGTTCATTCAGTGTAAATCTCACACAAGGGACGCTGGTCATGTTCATTCAGTGTAAACGTCACACAAGGGACGCTGCTCAGGTTCATTCAGTGTAAACCTCACACAAGGGACGCTGGTCAGGTTCATTCAGTGTAAACCTCACACAAGGGACGCTGGTCAGGTTCATTCAGTGTAAACCTCACACAAGGGACGCTGGTCAGGTTCATTCAGTGTAAACGTCACACAAGGGACGCTGCTCAGGTTCATTCAGTGTAAACCTCACACAAGGGACGCTGGTCAGGTTCATTCAGTGTAAACCTCACACAAGGGACGCTGGTCAGGTTCATTCAGTGTAAACGTCACACAAGGGACGCTGGTCAGGTTCATTCAGTGTAAACGTCACACAAGGGACGCTGGTCAGATTCATTCAGTGTAAACCTCACACAAGGGACGCTGGTCAGGTTCATTCAGTGTAAACGTCACACAAGGGACGCTGGTCAGGTTCATTCAGTGTAAACCTCACACAAGGGACCCTGGTCAGGTTCATTCAGTGTAAACCTCACACAAGGGACGCTGGTCAGGTTCATTCAGTGTAAACCTCACACAAGGGACGCTGGTCAGGTTCATTCAGTGTAAACCTCACACAAGGGACGCTGGTCAGGTTCATTCAGTGTAAACCTCACACAAGGGACGCTGGTCAGGTTCATTCAGTGTAAACCTCACACAAGGGACGCGGGTCAGGTTCATTCAGTGTAAACCTCACACAAGGGACGCTGGTCAGGTTCATTCAGTGTAAACGTCACACAAGGGACGCTCGTCAGGTTCATTCAGTGTAAACGTCACACAAGGGACGCTGGTCAGGTTCATTCAGTGTAAACGTCACACAAGGGACGCTGGTCAGGTTCATTCAGTGTAAACGTCACACAAGGGACGCTGGTCAGGTTCATTCAGTGTAAACGTCACACAAGGGACGCTGGTCAGGTTCATTCAGTGTAAACCTCACACAAGGGACGCTGGTCAGGTTCATTCAGTGTAAACCTCACACAAGGGACGCTGGTCAGGTTCATTCAGTGTAAACGTCACACAAGGGACGCTGGTCAGGTTCATTCAGTGTAAACCTCACACAAGGGACGCTGGTCAGGTTCATTCAGTGTAAACCTCACACAAGGGACGCTGGTCAGGTTCATTCAGTGTAAACGTCACACAAGGGACGCTGGTCAGGTTCATTCAGTGGAAACCTCACACAAGGGACGCTGGTCAGGTTCATTCAGTGTAAACCTCACACAAGGGACGCTGGTCAGGTTCATTCAGTGTAAACCTCACACAAGGGACGCTGGTCAGGTTCATTCAGTGAAAACCTCACACAAGGGACGTTGGTCAGGTTCATTCAGTGAAAACCTCACACAAGGGACGCTGGTCAGGTTCATTCAGTGTAAACCTCACACAAGGGACGCTGGTCAGGTTCATTCAGTGTAAACCTCACACAAGGGACGCTGGTCAGGTTCATTCAGTGTAAACCTCACACAAGGGACGCTGGTCAGGTTCATTCAGTGTAAACCTCACACAAGGGACGCTGGTCAGGTTCATTCAGTGTAAACCTCACACAAGGGACGCTGGTCAGGTTCATTCAGTGTAAACCTCACACAAGGGACGCTGGTCAGGTTCATTCAGTGTAAACCTCACACAAGGGACGCTGGTCAGGTTCATTCAGTGTAAACCTCACACAAGGGACGCTGGTCAGGTTCATTCAGTGTAAACCTCACACAAGGGACGCTGGTCAGGTTCATTCAGTGTAAACGTCACACAAGGGACGCTGGTCAGGTTCATTCAGTGTAAACGTCACACAAGGGACGCTGGTCAGGTTCATTCAGTGTAAACCTCACACAAGGGACGCTGGTCTAAGGTTCGGTTTATTATTCGATGTTCCTGTTGCTTCGTCTTGCCTGTCAACCCCAGTATAGCTTCGTCTTGCCTGTCAACCCCAGTATTGCTTCGTCTTGCCTGTCAACCCCAGTATAGCTTCGTCTTGCCTGTCAACCCCAGTATAGCTTCGTCTTGCCTGTCAACCCCAGTATAGCTTCGTCTTGCCTGTCAACCCCAGTATAGCTTCGTCTTGCCTGTCAACCCCAGTATAGCTTCGTCTTGCCTGTCAACCCCAGTATAGCTTCGTCTTGCCTGTCAACCCCAGTATAGCTTCGTCTTGCCTGTCAACCCCAGTATAGCTTCGTCTTGCCTGTCAACCCCAGTATAGCTTTCGTCTTGCCTGTCAACCCCAGTATAGCTTCGTCTTGCCTGTCAACCCCAGTATGGCTTCGTCTTGCCTGTCAACCCCAGTATGGCTTCGTCTTGCCTGTCAACCCCAGTATGGCTTCGTCTTGCCTGTCAACCCCAGTATAGCTTCGTCTTGCCTGTCAACCCCAGTATAGCTTCGTCTTGCCTGTCAACCCCAGTATAGCTTCGTCTTGCCTGTCAACCCCAGCATAGCTTCGTCTTGCCTGTCAACCCCAGTATAGCTTCGTCTTGCCTGTCAACCCCAGTATAGCTTCGTCTTGCCTGTCAACCCCAGCATAGCTTCGTCTTGCCTGTCAACCCCAGTATAGCTTCGTCTTGCCTGTCAACCCCAGTATAGCTTCGTCTTGCCTGTCAACCCCAGTATAGCTTCGTCTTGCCTGTCAACCCCAGTATAGCTTCGTCTTGCCTGTCAACCCCAGTATAGCTTCGTCTTGCCTGTCAACCCCAGTATAGCTTCGTCTTGCCTGTCAACCTCAGCATAGCTTCGTCTTGCCTGTCAACCCCAGTATAGCTTCGTCTTGCCTGTCAACCCCAGTATAGCTTCGTCTTGCCTGTCAACCCCAGTATAGCTTCGTCTTGCCTGTCAACCCCTGTATAGCTTCGTCTTGCCTGTCAACCCCAGTATAGCTTCGTCTTGCCTGTCAACCCCAGTATAGCTTCGTCTTGCCTGTCAACCCCAGTATAGCTTCGTCTTGCCTGTCAACCCCAGTATAGCTTCGTCTTGCCTGTCAACCCCAGTATAGCTTCGTCTTGCCTGTCAACCCCAGCATAGCTTCGTCTTGCCTGTCAACCCCAGTATAGCTTCGTCTTGCCTGTCAACCCCAGTATAGCTTCGTCTTGCCTGTCAACCCCACTATAGCTTCGTCTTGCCTGTCAACCCCAGTATAGCTTCGTCTTGCCTGTCAACCCCTGTATAGCTTTGTCTTGCATGTCAACCCCAGTATAGCTTCGTCTTGCCTGTCAACCTCAGCATAGCTTCGTATTGCCTGTCAACCCCAGTATAGCTTCGTCTTGCCTGTCAACCTCAGTATAGCTTCGTCTTGCCTGTCAACCCCAGTATAGCTTCGTCTTGCCTGTCAACCCCTGTATAGCTTCGTCTTGCCTGTCAACCCCAGTATAGCTTCGTCTTGCCTGTCAACCCCAGTATAGCTTCGTCTTGCCTGTCAACCCCAGTATAGCTTCGTCTTGCCTGTCAACCCCAGTATAGCTTCGTCTTGCCTGTCAACCCCAGTATAGCTTCGTCTTGCCTGTCAACCCCAGTATGGCTTCGTCTTGCCTGTCAACCCCAGTATAGCTTCGTCTTGCCTGTCAACCCCAGTATAGCTTCGTCTTGCCTGTCAACCTCAGTATAGCTTCGTCTTGCCTGTCAACCCCAGTATAGCTTCGTCTTGCCTGTCAACCCCAGTATAGCTTCGTCTTGCCTGTCAACCCCAGTATGGCTTCGTCTTGCTTGTCAACCCCAGTATAGCTTCGTCTTGCCTGTCAACCCCAGTATAGCTTCGTCTTGCCTGTCAACCCCAGTATAGCTTCGTCTTGCCTGTCAACCCCAGTATGGCTTCGTCTTGCTTGTCAACCCCAGTATAGCTTCGTCTTGCTTGTCAACCCCAGTATAGCTTCGTCTTGCCTGTCAACCCCAGTATAGCTTCGTCTTGCCTGTCAACCCCAGTATAGCTTCGTCTTGCCTGTCAACCCCAGTATGGCTTCGTCTTGCCTGTCAACCCCAGTATAGCTTCGTCTTGCCTGTCAACCCCTGTATAGCTTCGTCTTGCCTGTCAACCCCAGTATAGCTTCGTCTTGCCTGTCAACCCCAGTATAGCTTCGTCTTGCCTGTCAACCCCAGTATAGCTTCGTCTTGCCTGTCAACCCCAGTATAGCTTCGTCTTGCCTGTCAACCTCAGTATAGCTTCGTCTTGCCTGTCAACCCCAGTATAGCTTCGTCTTGCCTGTCAACCCCTGTATAGCTTCGTCTTGCCTGTCAACCCCAGTATAGCTTCGTCTTGCCTGTCAACCCCAGTATAGCTTCGTCTTGCCTGTCAACCCCAGTATGGCTTCGTCTTGCCTGTCAACCCCAGCATAGCTTCGTCTTGCCTGTCAACCCCAGCATAGCTTCGTCTTGCCTGTCAACCCCAGTCATAGCTTCGTCTTGCCTTGTCAACCCCAGTAAGCTTCGCTTGCCTGTCAACCCCAGTATAGCTTCAGCTTGACTGTCAACACCAGTTAATTCTATGCTGTAAATAATGGCGGTTTAGGCCTAGTAAAGATAGCTTCGTCTTGCTGAACCTCATAGCTGTCTTGTCAACCCAGCATAGACTTCGTCCGCTTTGAATAGCGAGAATCTCCTGTCACCAAGTATGGCCGTCTGTAGCAACAGTTATTATGCAATTAAAAATTGTGGATGGGTAGGCCAGAAAAGGACATGCGTGCTTGGAACCTATTTCAGAGTCTGATAAACTAAATAGAGAACGGAAATAGACATAAAATAAGAAGATTTGGTCGAACGCTAAAATATAAGCCATTAAAACTTCTGATGGGAAGTTAGAAGGCTAGATTGGAAGACTTGTTGATGTATTCGTTGCGGGAATGCAGTAAATAGCAAGTTTGGGGAATGGTAAGTAACTTTCTGGGGAAGTTTAAGGTCAGGACATGTTGTGGTCGGGGAAGTGGTAGAGTCAGACATTCTGGGGAAGTGGTAGAGTCAGACATTCTGGGGAAGTGGTAGAGTCAGACATTCTGGGGAAGTGGTAGAGTCAGACATTCTGGGGAAGTGGTAGAGTCAGACATTCTGGGGAAGTGGTAGAGTCAGACATTCTGGGGAAGTGGTAGAGTCAGACATTCTGGGGAAGTGGTAGAGTCAGACATTCTGGGGAAGTGGTAGAGTCAGACATTCTGGGGAAGTGGTAGAGTCAGACATTCTGGGGAAGTGGTAGAGTCAGACATTCTGGGGAAGTGGTAGAGTCAGACATTCTGGGGAAGTGGTAGAGTCAGACATTCTGGGGAAGTGGTAGAGTCAGACATTCTGGGGAAGTGGTAGAGTCAGACATTCTGGGGAAGTGGTAGAGTCAGACATTCTGGGGAAGTGGTAGAGTCAGACATTCTGGGGAAGTGGTAGAGTCAGACATTCTGGGGAAGTGGTAGAGTCAGACATTCTGGGGAAGTGGTAGAGTCATTCATTTGGAAGTGGTAGAGTCAGACATTCTGGGGAAGTGGTAGAGTCAGACATTCTGGGGAAGTGGTAGAGTCAGACATTCTGGGGAAGTGGTAGAGTCAGACATTCTGGGGAAGTGGTAGAGTCAGACATTCTGGGGAAGTGGTAGAGTCATTCATTTGGAAGTGGTAGAGTCAGACATTCTGGGGAAGTGGTAGAGTCACATGGAAACATTCATTGAGTGGTAAGTGTGGATGTAGAGTCAGACATTCTGGGGAAGTGGTAGAGTCAGACATTCTGGGGAAGTGGTAGAGTCAGACATTCTGGGGAAGTGGTAGAGTCAGACATTCTGGGGAAGTGGTTTAGTAGAGTCAGACATTCTGGAGAAGTGGTAGAGCCAGACATTCTGGAGAAGTGGTAGAGTCAGACATTCTGGAGAAGTGGTAGAGTCAGACATTCTGGAGAAGTGGTAGAGTCAGACATTCTGGAGAAGTGGTAGAGTCAGACATTCTGGAGAAGTGGTAGAGTCAGACATTCTGGAGAAGTGGTAGAGTCAGACATTCTGGAGAAGTGGTAGATTCAGACATTCTGGAGAAGTGGTAGATTCAGACATTCTGGAGAAGTGGTAGATTCAGACATTCTGGAGAAGTGGTAGAGTCAGACATTCTGGAGAAGTGGTAGATTCAGACATTCTAGAGAAGTGGTAGATTCAGACATTCTGGAGAAGTGGTAGATTCAGACATTCTGGAGAAGTGGTAGAGTCAGACATTCTGGAGAAGTGGTAGATTCAGACATTCTGGAGAAGTGGTAGATTCAGACATTCTGGAGAAGTGGTAGAGTCAGACATTCTAGAGAAGTGGTAGATTCAGACATTCTAGAGAAGTGGTAGATTCAGACATTCTGGAGAAGTGGTAGATTCAGACATTCTGGAGAAGTGGTAGATTCAGACATTCTGGAGAAGTGGTAGATTCAGACATTCTGGAGAAGTGGTAGAGTCAGACATTCTAGAGAAGTGGTAGATTCAGACATTCTAGAGAAGTGGTAGATTCAGACATTCTAGAGAAGTGGTAGATTCAGACATTCTGGAGAAGTGGTAGAGTCAGACATTCTGGAGAAGTGGTAGAGTCAGACATTCTGGAGAAGTGGTAGAGTCAGACATTCTGGAGAAGTGGTAGATTCAGACATTCTAGAGAAGTGGTAGATTCAGACATTCTGGAGAAGTGGTAGATTCAGACATTCTGGAGAAGTGGTAGATTCAGACATTCTAGAGAAGTGGTAGATTCAGACATTCTGGAGAAGTGGTAGAGTCAGACATTCTAGAGAAGTGGTAGATTCAGACATTCTAGAGAAGTGGTAGATTCAGACATTCTGGAGAAGTGGTAGATTCAGACATTCTGGAGAAGTGGTAGATTCAGACATTCTGGAGAAGTGGTAGATTCAGACATTCTGGAGAAGTGGTAGAGTCAGACATTCTGGAGAAGTGGTAGATTCAGACATTCTGGAGAAGTGGTAGATTCAGACATTCTGGAGAAGTGGTAGAGTCAGACATTCTAGAGAAGTGGTAGATTCAGACATTCTGGAGAAGTGGTAGATTCAGACATTCTGGAGAAGTGGTAGATTCAGACATTCTGGAGAAGTGGTAGATTCAGACATTCTGGAGAAGTGGTAGAGTCAGACATTCTGGAGAAGTGGTAGATTCAGACATTCTGAGAAAGTGGTAGATTCAGACATTCTGGAGAAGTGGTAGAGTCAGACATTCTGGAGAAGTGGTAGAGTCAGACATTCTGGAGAAGTGGTAGATTCAGACATTCTGGAGAAGTGGTAGAGTCAGACATTCTGGAGAAGTGGTAGATTCAGACATTCTAGAGAAGTGGTAGATTCAGACATTCTAGAGAAGTGGTAGATTCAGACATTCTGGAGAAGTGGTAGATTCAGACATTCTGGAGAAGTGGTAGATTCAGACATTCTAGAGAAGTGGTAGATTCAGACATTCTGGAGAAGTAGTAGATTCAGACATTCCAGAGAAGTGGTAGATTCAGACATTCCAGAGAAGTGGTAGATTCAGACATTCTAGAGAAGTGGTAGATTCAGACATTCCAGAGAAGTGGTAGAGTCAGACATTCTAGAGAAGTGGTAGAGTCAGACATTCAGTCAGATAAAACAAGTGTCAGGTCGTAATACTGGGAAGCACCAAGACAACAGTACATAAGCGCTCACAGTAAACATAATATAATTCTTGGGTACATATCAATAGGTTCAAACACAAGGCGTCTTAAGGTTATACTTCGACTTTACATATCTTTGGTTTGACTTCATAAAGATTATGCTGCTTGCCCGGTGGCCTGGTGGCTAAAGCTCCCGCTTCACACACGGAGGGCCCGGGTTTGATTCCCGGCGGGTGGAAACATTCAACACGTTTCCTTACACCTGTTGTCTTGTTCACCTAGCAGCAAATAGGTACCTGGGTGTTAGTGGACTGGTGTGGGTGGCATCCTGGGGGACAAGATTAAGGACCACAATGGAAATAAGTTAGACAGTCCTCGATGACGCACTGACTTTCTTGGGTTATGCTGGGGGGCTAACCCTCCGGGTTTAAAAATCCGAACGAAATCTTATCTTCTTATCTTATCTTGCTTCTGGATGGACATATATGCGCTCGAATATATACGGAGAAGGATGGCGAAATTGATTCCACGAATTGGAAAACTTTCCAACGTAAATAGGCTGAAGGCATTGGACTTGCACTCTCTGGAAAGGCATCGAGTTAGAGAAGGTTAGGTTAGGTTCGTCAGGAAACAGGACAAGTGTTTCCTGACGCGGGTTTTAGATGATGACCCGCTGGAGAAGATATGATTTAAGTGTATAAATGGAAAAACAGGAATGAACGACGATATACATAGCGTGTCGAAATTATGTGACCAAGACAGAACTCTCAGCAGTGGATTCAACTTGGAGAAATATAGATTTATTAAAGATATTTGGAAGAACTGGTTTGGTAATAAAGTTGTAAATGAATGGAACAAACTCCCAGGTAGCTCCATTAAGGGAAGAACTATGGGTACCTTAACATATGGGTTGGATAGGTACATGAGTGAGTGGGAATTGGTCCTACCTAGCAGGCCAGGTAAGTCTGTGTCGTGTCCCTTCTTTATACTCCAGATACCCAGCGTAGCTTCATGTTCCTCAACCATCAGCTTCATGTTCCTCAACCACCAGCTTCATGTTCCTCAACCATCAGCTTCATGTTCCTCAACCACCAGCTTCATGTTCCTCAACCACCAGCTTCATGTTCCTCAACCATCAGCTTCATGTTCCTCAACCACCAGCTTCATGTTCCTCAACCACCAGCTTCAGGTTCCTCAACCATCAGCTTCATGTTCCTCAACCACCAGCTTCAGGTTCCTCAACCACCAGCTTCAGGTTCCTCAACCACCAGCTTCATGTTCCTCAACCACCAGCTTCATGTTCCTCAACCATCAGCTTCATGTTCCTCAACCACCAGCTTCATGTTCCTCAACCATCAGCTTCATGTTCCTCAACCATCAGCTTCATGTTCCTCAACCATCAGCTTCATGTTCCTCAACCACCAGCTTCATGTTCCTCAACCACCAGCTTCATGTTCCTCAACCACCAGCTTCATGTTCCTCAACCACCAGCTTCATGTTCCTCAACCACCAGCTTCAGGTTCCTCAACCACCAGCTTCAGGTTCCTCAACCACCAGCTTCATGTTCCTCAACCACCAGCTTCATGTTCCTCAACCACCAGCTTCATGTTCCTCAACCAGCAGCTTCATGTTCCTCAACCACCAGCTTCAGGTTCCTCAACCATCAGCTTCATGTTCCTCAACCACCAGCTTCATGTTCCTCAACCATCAGCTTCATGTTCCTCAACCACCAGCTTCATGTTCCTCAACCACCAGCTTCATGTTCCTCAACCACCAGCTTCATGTTCCTCAACCACCAGCTTCATGTTCCTCAACCACCAGCTTCATGTTCCTCAACCACCAGCTTCATGTTCCTCAACCATCAGCTTCATGTTCCTCAACACCAGCTTCATGTTCCTCAACCACCAGCTTCATGTTCCTCAACCATCAGCTTCATGTTCCTCAACCACCAGCTTCATGTTCCTCAAACACCAGCTTCATGTTCCTCAACCACCAGCTTCATGTTCCTCAACCATCAGCTTCATGTTCCTCAACCACCAGCTTCATGTTCCTCAACCATCAGCTTCATGTTCCTCAACCATCAGCTTCATGTTCCTCAACCACCAGCTTCATGTTCCTCAACCATCAGCTTCATGTTCCTCAACCACCAGCTTCATGTTCCTCAACCACCAGCTTCATGTTCCTCAACCACCAGCTTCATGTTCCTCAACCACCAGCTTCATGTTCCTCAACCATCAGCTTCATGTTCCTCAACCATCAGCTTCATGTTCCTCAACCACCAGCTTCATGTTCCTCAACCACCAGCTTCATGTTCCTCAACCACCAGCTTCATGTTCCTCAACCAGCAGCTTCATGTTCCTCAACCACCAGCTTCATGTTCCTCAACCATCAGCTTCATGTTCCTCAACCACCAGCGTAGCATCATCTCACACAGATACCAACAAAGTCACCATCATCTCACACACATACTCACCAACAAAGTCACCATCATCTCACACACACACTCACCAACAAAGTCACCATCATCTCACACACACACTCACCAACAAAGCCACCATCATCTCACACAGATACTCACCAACAAAGTCCACCATCATCTCACACAGATACTCACCAACAAAGTCACATCATCTCACACAGATACTCACCACAAAGCCAGCAGCATCTCACACCAGATACTCACCAACAAAGCCACCATCATCTCACACAGATACTCACCAACAAAGCCACCATCATCTCACACAGATACTCACCAACAAAGTCACCATCATCTCACACAGATACTCACCAACAAAGCCAGCAGCATCTCACACAGATACTCACCAACAAAGTCACCATCATCTCACACAGACACTCACCAACAAAGCCAGCATCATCTCACACATACCAACAAAGCCAGCATCATCTCACACAGTACTCACCAACAAAGCCACCATCATCTCACACAGATACTCCCAACAAAGCCAGCAGCATCTCACACAGATACTCACCAACAAAGCCAGCATCATCTCACACAGATACTCACCAACAAAGCCACCATCATCTCACACAGATACTCACCAACAAAGCCAGCATCATCTCACACAGATACCAACAAAGTCACCATCATCTCACACAGATACTCACCAACAAAGCCAGCAGCATCTCACACAGATACTCACCAACAAAGCCAGCAGCATCTCACACAGATACTCACCAACAAAGCCAGCATCATCTCACACACATACCAACAAAGCCAGCAGCATCTCACCACAATACTCACCAACAAAGCCACCATCATCTCACACAGATACTCACCAACAAAGCCACCATCATCTCACACAGATACTCACCAAGAAAGCCAGCATCATCTCACACACATACTCACCAACAAAGCCAGCATCATCTCACACACATACTCACCAACAAATCCAGCATCATCTCACACAATACTCACCAACAAAGCCAGCATCATCTCACACACATACTCACACACAAAGCCACCATCATCTCACACAGATACTCACCAACAAAGCCAGCATCATCTCACACCACATACTCACCACAACAGCCACCAATCATCTCACACAGATACTCACCAAAAAGCCAGCATCATCTCACACACATACTCACCAACAAAGCCAGCATCATCTCACACAGATACTCACCAACAAAGCCACCATCATCTCACACAGATACCAACAAAGCCAGCATCATCTCACACACATACTCACCAACAAAGCCACCATCATCTCACACAGATACTCACCAACAAAGCCACCATCATCTCACACAGATACTCACCAACAAAGCCACCATCATCTCACACAGATACTCACCAACAAAGCCAGCATCATCTCACACACATACTCACCAACAAGCCAGCAGCATCTCACACAGATACTCACCAACAAAGCCACCATCATCTCACACACATACTCACCAACAAAGCCACCATCATCTCACACAGATACCAACAAAGCCAGCATCATCTCACACACATACTCACCAATAAAGCCAGCAGCATCTCACACAGTACTCACCAACAAAGCCAGCATCATCTCACACACACTCACCAACAAAGCCAGCAGCATCTCACACACTCACCAAACAAAGCCACCATCATCTCACACAGATACTCACCAACAAAGCCACCATCATCTCACACACATACTCACCAACAAAGCCAGCATCATCTCACACACATACTCACCAACAAAGCCACCATCATCTCACACACATACCAACAAAGCCACCTCATCAACTCACACACATACTCACCAACAAAGCACCATCATCTCACACATACCAACAAAGCCACCATCATCTCACACAGATACTCACCAACAAAGCCACCATCATCTCACACAGACACTCACCAACAAAGCCACCATCATCTCACACACATACTCACCAACAAAGCCACCATCATCTCACACATACCAACAAAGCCACCATCATCTCACACAGATACTCACCAACAAAGCCACCATCATCTCACACAGATACTCACCAACAAAAGCCACCATCATCTCACACAGATACTCACCAACAAAGTCACCATCATCTCACACACATACTCACCAAAAGCCACCATCATCTCACACATACCAACAAAGCCACCATCATCTCACACAGATACTCACCAACAAAGCCACCATCATCTCACACAGATACTCACAAACAAAGCCAGCATCATCTCACACAGATACTCACCAACAAAGCCAGCATCATCTCACACAATACTCACCAACAAAGCCACCATCATCTCACACAGATACTCACCAACAAAGCCACCATCATCTCGCACACATACTCACCAACAAAGCCACCATCACATCCCCACACCACATACTCACCAACAAAGCCAGCATCATCTCACACACATACTCACCAACAAAGCCAGCATCATCTCACACACATACCAACAAAGCCAGCATCACTCTCACACACATACTCACCAACAAAGCCAGCATCATCTCACACAGATACTCACCAACAAAGCCACCATCATCTCACACAGATACTCACCAACAAAGCCACCTCAATCTCACACACAAACTCACCAACAAAGCCACCATCATCTGACACACATACTCACCAACAAAGCCAGCATCATCTCACACACATACTCACCAACAAAGCCAGCATCATCTCACATACTCACCAACAAAGCCAGCATCATCTCACACACATACTCACCAACAAAGCCACCATCATCTCACACACATACTCACCAACAAAGCCAGCATCATCTCACACAAATACTCACCAACAAAGCCAGCATCATCTCACACAGAACTCACCAACAAAGCCACCATCATCTCACACACATACTCACCAACAAAGCCACCATCATCTCACACACATACTCACCAACAAAGCCAGCATCATCTCACACAGATACTCACCAACAAAGCCAGCATCATCTCACACAGATACTCACCAACAAAGCCAGCATCATCTCACACAGATACTCACCAACAAAGCCAGCATCATCTCACACACATACTCACCAACAAAGCCACCATCATCTCACACAGATACTCACCAACAAAGCCACCATCATCTCACACAGATACTCACCAACAAAGCCAGCATCATCTCACACAGATACTCACCAACAAAGCCAGCATCATCTCACACAGATACTCACCAACAAAGCCAGCATCATCTCACACACATACTCACCAACAAAGCCACCATCATCTCACACAGATACTCACCAACAAAGCCACCATCATCTCACACAGATACTCACCAACAAAGCCAGCATCATCTCACACAGATACTCACCAACAAAGCCAGCATCATCTCACACAGATACTCACCAACAAAGCCAGCATCATCTCACACACATACCCACCAACAAAGCCAGCAGCATCTCACACACATACCCACCAACAAAGCCAGCAGCATCTCGCACAGATACTCACCAACAAAGCCAGCATCAGACATTAAGGGTCAAGGGAGGCTGCAGAAAATGTCACTTGCAAAGGGTATCATTATTAAGCAGTGTCGTCCACAGTGTGCAAACATTGTTGGTAACACAGATATTCACAGTATGTCTTTCTTATTCCATCTTCTTGCTAGATATATAACTTTGGCTTCAGCCAGACCAGGTTAAGTTATGGATTAGCTAATGTTGAAGTGTCAAGTTATGAACCATACCACGGGCGGGATTTGAACCCGCGGTCAGAGTCTCAAAACTCCAGACCGTCGCGTTAACCACTGGACCAGCTAGCCACAATTTCGTGAGTCAAGTTATGGAGTTGTTGTTAACTTTGTATAAGTTATTTAGGTTAGATAATAATTGGGTTAGGTATAAATTAGCTTAGACAAGATTTCCAACAAATTTGTAACATGTATTGTTAGACTCTGGATAAGACACACATTCCATACAGTGTACTTTGTATTAGATATTTCTCAGTGTTGGTCAGCGTTGGTGTGGGTTGCATCCTGGGAAGAGGGTCACAGGACCCTAATGGAAATAAGACAGACAGGGTGGCTTTATTGGGTTATCCTGGGTTGATAACTTTCTCAGGTAGTGATCTGAAAAGAGGAAATTATTATCTAGAGTCAAGTGGCTTAATAATATCAGATATTTAGTCTGGTGGGAAGGAGCAGGTCAGGTCAGGTCAGGTCAGGACCATAATTGGGGTAAGTTTATTTAGGTATAGGTACACATAAGTACAATTACCATACGTAGTTTAACATGGAAAATAACCACAGGGGTAGTTGAATAATAGCTCTAGGCCTTTCGTGTTGCAATCAGGTCATCAGGAGCTTGCAACGTATCCCAACACCTGAAACCCATTCTCTTTGCTGACGACACGACTTATGTCATCTCTCACCCTAATCTTGCCACCCTCAACACCATTGTTAACGAGGAGCTGATCAAAATATCGACTTGGATGACAGCCAATAAACTTACACTTAACACTGACAAAACCTACTATATTATGTTTGGTAGCAGAGCAGGAGATGTACAAATTAACATTAAGATTGACAACACTCTAATTACCAGACATAATGAGGGCAAATTCCTAGGCCTATACCTTGACAACAACCTGAACTTCAGCACCCATATCCAACACAACCAAAAAGGTATCCAAAACAGTTGGGATCCTCTCCAAGATACGATACTACGTGCCGCAAAATGCCCTTCTCACACTATACCACTCACTTATATATCCATACCTCACCTATGTTATTTGTGCTTGGGGATCAACTGCAGCAACACACCTAAAGCCAATAATAACCCAACAAAAAGCCGCAGTAAGAATAATCGCTAAATCCCATCCCTGGCAACACATCCCCCCACTCTTCATAGATCTAAACTTGCTCCCAGTTCAGTACATCCACACTTACTACTGTGCAATCTACATCTACAGGACCTTAAACTCCAATATTAACCTTGACCTAAAACGCTTTCTTGATAGTTGTGACAGAACCCACAGGCATAACACCAGACACAAACATCTCTACGATATTCCCCGTGTCCGACTAAACCTTTACAAAAATTCAATGTATGTCAAAGGCCCTAAAATCTGGAACACCCTACCTGAGAACTCTAGAACTGCAGACACATTCATCACCTTCAAAACTACCATTAGAAAACATCTTATCTCCCTGATACACCCTGTCAACTAACTACACGAATACCACCTGGTGGTTCACACTTACACTCAGTCACCCATTTAACCATAAACAGAAATATTAATCTCAATCTTAAAATAATGAATCCTGTGATACTCCAATACTGAAACTATGTACTGTGCCAAAACAAAAGCATTCACATTGCTAAACTCACAAACTAGTATTTAGTCACTTAGCCATAATACCAACTTACCTCATAATTTGTAATATTTTAAAATAAAGAATTAAACTAAGTCTGCCCGAAATGCCTAGCCATGCTAGGTGTTCTAGTGGTACACTCTGTAATGCCTAGCCATGCTAGGCGTTCTAGTGGTACACTCTGTAATTCCTAGCCATGCTAGGTGTTCTAGTGGTACACTCTGTAATGCCTAGCCATGCTAGGTGTTCTAGTGGTACACTCTGTAATGCCTAGCCATGCTAGGTGTTCTAGTGGTACACTCTGTAATGCCTAGCCATGCTAGGTGTTCTAGTGGTACACTCTGTAATGCCTAGCCATGCTAGGTGTTCTAGTGGTACACTCTGTAATGCCTAGCCATGCTAGGTGTTCTAGTGGTACACTCTGTAATGCCTAGCCATGCTAGGTGTTCTAGTGGTACACTCTGTAATGCCTAGCCATGCTAGGTGTTCTAGTGGTACACTCTGTAATGCCTAGCCATGCTAGGTGTTCTAGTGGTACACTCTGTAATGCCTAGCCATGCTAGGTGTTCTAGTGGTACACTCTGTAATGCCTAGCCATGCTAGGTGTTCTAGTGGTACACTCTGTAATGCCTAGCCATGCTAGGTGTTCTAGTGGTACACTCTGTAATGCCTAGCCATGCTAGGTGTTCTAGTGGTACACTCTGTAATTCCTAGCCATGCTAAGTGTTCTAGTGGTACACTCTGTAATACCTAGCCATGCTAGGTGTTCTAGTGGTACACTCTGTAATACCTAGCCATGCTAGGTGTTCTATTGGTACACTCTGTAATACCTAGCCATGCTAGGTGTTCTATTGGTACACTCAAAGTTTATTCTCTATAAGGATTACAATGTTGATTTTACAGAAATTTGGTTATTGTGTGGTTTACATGTTGTAAAATAGTGATTACAGAGTGTACCACTAGAACACCTAGCATGGCTAGGTATTACAGAGTGTACCACTAGAACACCTAGCATGGCTAGGTATTACAGAGTGTACCACTAGAACACTACATAGCATGGCATAGGAGATTACAGAGTGTACCACTAGAACACCTAGCATGGCTAGGAATTACAGAGTGTACCACTAGAACACCTAGCATGGCTAGGTATTACAGAGTGTACCACTAGAACACCTAGCATGGCTAGGAATTACAGAGTGTACCACTAGAACACCTAGCATGGCTAGGAATTACAGAGTGTACCACTAGAACACCTAGCATGGCTAGGTATTACAGAGTGTACCACTAGAACACCTAGCATGGCTAGGTATTACAGAGTGTACCACTAGAACACCTAGCATGGCTAGGTATTACAGAGTGTACCACTAGAAGCCTAGCATGGCTAGGACATTAAATCGGGCTAGTCGGAACTTAGTTTAATTCTTTATTTTAAAATATTACAAATTATGAGGTAAGTTGGTATTATGGCTAAGTGACTAAATACTAGTTTGTGAGTTTAGCAATGTGAATGCTTTTGTTTTGGCACAGTACATAGTTTCAGTATTGGAGTATCACAGGATTCATTATTTTAAGATTGAGATTAATATTTCTGTTTATGGTCAAATGGGTTAGTGAGTGTAAGTGTGAACCACCAGGTGGTATTCGTGTAGTTAGTTGACGGGGTGTATCAGGGAGATAAGATGTTTTCTGATGGTAGTTTTGAAGGTGATGAATGTGTCTGCAGTTCTAGAGTTCTCATGTAGGGTATTCCAGATTTTAGGGCCTTTGACATACATTGAATTTTTGTAAAGGTTTAGTCGGACACGGGGAATGTCGTAGAGATGTTTGTGTCTGGTGTTATGCCTGTGGGTTCTGTCACAACTATCAAGAAAGCGTTTTAGGTCAAGGTTGATATTTGAGTTTAAGGTCCTGTAGATGTAGATTGCACAGTAGTAAGTGTGGATGTACTGAACAGGGAGTAAGTTTAGGTCTATGAAGAGTGGGGGGGGGTGTTGCCAGGGATGGGATTTAGTGATTATTCTTACTGCGGCTTTTTGTTGGGTTATTATTGGCTTTAGGTGTGTTGCTGCAGTTGATCCCCAAGCACAAATAGCATAGGTGAGGTATGGATAAATAAGTGAGTGGTATAGTGTGAGAAGGGCATTTTGCGGCACGTAGTATCGTATCTTGGAGAGGATCCCAACCGTTTTGGATACTTTTTTGGTTATATGCTGGATATGGGTGCTGAAATTCAGGTTGTTGTCAAGGTATAAGCCTAGGAATTTGCCCCCATTATTTCTGGTAATTAGAGTGTTGTCAATCTTAATGTTAATTTGTGCATTTCCTGCTCTGCTACCAAACATAATATAGTAGGTTTTGTCAGTGTTAAGTGTAAGTTTATTGGTTGTCATCCAAGTCGATATTTTGATCAGCTCCTCGTTAACAATGGTGTTGAGGGTGGCAAGATTAGGGTGAGAGATGACATAAGTCGTGTCGTCAGCAAAGAGAATGGGCACACAAATAACCCGCACATAAAAGAGAGAAGCTTACGACGACGTTTCGGTCCGACTTGGACCATTGACAAAGTCGGACCGAAACGTCGTCGTAAGCTTCTCTCTTTTATGTGCGGGTTATTTGTGTATCGTTCCAGTCACGGTATTGTGCCTTTTTGTTATTTAAAGAGAATGGGTTTCAGGTGTTGGGATACGTTTGGAAGGTCATTGATGTATATGAGGAAGAGCAGGGGACCAAGGACACTTCCCTGCGGAACTCCAGTATTAAGTGGCCGTGTTGCTGATGCTGTGTCTTTAATGGTGACGTACTGATACCTATTAGTAATGTAAGATTTGAAATAAGCAAGCGCATGGCCTCTTATACCGTAGTGGTCAAGTTTGTGGAGTAGGATTTCGTGGTTTACTGTGTCAAAAGCTTTTCTTAGGTCAATAAAAATTCCTAGTGGATATTCCTTATTTTCCAATGCTGTGTAAAGCAGATCTAGCATTTTTATGATTGCATCATTAGTGCTTTTATTTTTCCTGAATCCAAATTGGCAGGGGTTGAGTATTTTTTGAGCCGTTATAAATGAATATAGTCTCCTGTGCACGAGTTTCTCGAAGATTTTGGATAGCAATGGTAAGTTTGATATTGGCCTATAGTTGTTTAAATCTGTAGGATCACCACCTTTATGTATTGGTGTAACCCTTGTCATCTTGAGTAGTTTCGGGAAGGTGCTAGTCTCTATTGACTTGTTAAAAAGTAATGAAATAGCATGCGAAAGGACATGGGCCGCTCGCTTGTACAGTAATGGTGGGACATGAGACAGATTCCCCGAGTTATTTTTAAGTGACTTTATAATCTCGGTGACTTCCGAGGGCTCAGTTGGTGCAAGATAGAAGGAATTAGGGAAATTCCCATCTAGGTAGTCCCCGGCATGGGCATTGGTATGTGGGATTTTACTGGCGAGATTAGATCCTATGGTTGAGAAGAAGTCATTTATCTTGTTAGCTGTGTCAGTGGGATGTAGTGGTGTTTCACGAGGTTTAGTTAGGACAATATTCTTGGTTCTTCTCAGTTTGTGGGTCCCTAGAATCTGAGAGAGTGTTTTCCAGATCTTTTTTATATCTCCTCTAGTGTCTGTGAATCTACTGGAGTAGTATAGTTGTTTGGCTTTCTTTATTACTTTGGTGAGAGCTGATGAATAGTGTTTAAGAATATCTTCGTGTATTAAGCCCTGTCTATATTGTTTTTCATATTGGTGTTTCTTGTCAATGGATTTCAGAATGGTGCTGGTTAGCCATGGGCAACCAAGCCGTTTGTTTGTGATCTGTTTTGTTTTTATAGGACAATGTTTGTTGTATAGTCTAAGTAATTTGTTAAGAAAAATGTCTGTCCAGTCATCAATACCATTGGCCTTGGAGAATTCTGTAGGCCAGTCAACAGTCTCCAGGTCAGCTGTGAACTTCCTTATTGAGGCCTCGTCATGGAGTCTAAATGAGACTTTGTTGTATTCAAGTGGTGGTTTACTAATGTTTGTCAGGAGGAAGGTAGGGTAGTGGTCTGTAGTGCTATCTGTGATTATCCCTGATTTAAGGGGGGCTAGTATATTGGTCCATATGTGGTCTATTATGGTCCAGGGACTGTACCTCAACATTACAGAGGTACATAATGGGTCCAGGGACTGTACCTTAACAATACAGAGGTACATAATGGGTCCAGGGACTGTACCTCAACATTACAGAGGTACATAATGGGTCCAGGGACTGTACCTCAACATTACAGAGGTACATAATGGGTCCAGGGACTGTACCTAAACATTACAGAAGTACATAATGGGTCCAGGGACTGTACCTCAACATTACAGAGGTACATAATGGGTCCAGGGACTGTACCTCAACATTACAGAGGTACATAATGGGTCCAGGGACTGTACCTCAACATTACAGATGTACATAATGGGTCCAGGGACTGTACCTCAACATTACAGAGGTACATAATGGGTCCAGGGACTGTACCTCAACATTACAGAGGTACATAATGGGTCCATGGACTGTACCTCAACATTACAGAGGTACATAATGGGTCCAGGGACTGTACCTCAACATTACAGATGTACATAATGGGTCCAGGGACTGTACCTCAAACATTACAGAGGTACTTAATGGTCCAGTGACTGTACCTCAACATTACAGAGGTACATATGGGTCAGGGACTGTACCTCAACATTACAGAAGTACATAATGGGTCCAGGGACTGTACCTCAACATTACAGAGGTACATAATGGGTCCAGGGACTGTACCTCAACATTACAGAGGTACATAATGGGTCCAGGGACTGTACCTCAACATTACAGAGGTACATAATGGGTCCAGGGACTGTACCTTAACATTACAGAGGTACATAATGGGTCCAGGGACTGTACCTCAACATTACAAAGGTACATAATGGGTCCAGGGACTGTACCTCAACATTACAAAGGTAATGAATTATCTATACGTCCATACATGGCCACACACATTGAGGTCCGGGGTTCGATACCCGGTACCTGGAGTCTACCTGAAGGGTAGTCTGGGGAACAACGCCCCCGCGGCCCGGTCCACGACCAGGCCTCCCGATGGATCAGGGCATGATCAACCAGGCTGTTACTGCTGGCCGCACGTAGTCCAATGTACGAACCACAACCCGGCTAATCCGACATAGGCTTTAAGGTAGGTTAAGTTAGGGTAGGTTAGGTTATGGCAGGTTAAGTTAGGTTAAGGTAAGTTAAGTTAGGGTAGGTTAAGTTGGGGTAGGTTAGGTTAGATTAAGTTATGTTAAGTTAGGCTAAGGTAGGTTAGATTAGGTTAAGGTAGGTTAGGTTAAGTTAGATTAAGGTAGGGTAGGTTAAGGTAGGGTAGGCTAAGGTAGGTTAAGTTAGGGTAGGTTAAGTTAGGGTAGGTTAAGGTAGGTTAAGTTAGATTAAGGTAGGTTAGGTTAAGGTAGATTAAGTTAAGGTAGGTTAAGTTAGGTTAGGTTAAGGTAGGTTAAGTTAGGGTAGGTTAAGTTAGGATAGGTTAGGGTAAGGTTTACCTGGAGTTTACCTGGAGAGAGTTCCGGGGGTCAACGCCCCCGCGGCCCGGTCCGTGACCAGGTAGGTTAAGTTAGGGTAGGTTAAGTTAGGGTAGGTTAGGTTAAGGTAGGTTAAGTTAGGGTAGGTTAGGTTAGGGTAGGTTAGGTTAAGGTGGGTTAGGTTAGGTTAAGGTAGGTTAAGTTGGGTTAAGTTAGGTTAAGTTAGGTTAAGGTAGGTTGTTAGGGTAGGATAGGTTAAGGTAGGTTAAGTTAGGGTAGGTTAGGTTAAGGTAGGTTAAGTTAGGGTAGGTTAGGTTAAGGTGGGTTAGGTTAGGTTAAGTTAGGTTAAGTTAGGGTAGGTTAAGTTAGGTTAAGGTAGGTTAAGTTAGATTAAGGTAGGTTAGGTTAAGGTTGGGTAGGCTAAGGTAGGTTAAGTTAGGGTAGATTAGGTTAAGGTAGGTTGAGTTAGGTTAAGGTAGGTTAAGTTAGATTAAGGTAGGTTAGGTTAAGGTAGGTTAAGTTAAGGTAGGTTAAGTAGGTTAAGTTAGGTTAAGGTAGGTTAAGTTAGGGTAGGTTAAGTTAGGGTAGGTTAGGTTATGGTAGGTTAAGTTAGGTTAGGTTAAGGTAGGTTAAGTTAGGGTAGGTTAAGCTAGGGTAGGTTAGGTTAAGGTAGGTTAGGTTAAGGTAGGTTAGGTTAAGGTAGGTTAGCTTAAGGTAGGTTAGGTTAAGTTAGGTTAAGTTAGGGCAGGTTAGGTTAAGGTGGGTTAGGTTAGGTTAAGGTAGGTTAAGTTAGGTTAAGGTAGGTTAAGTTAGGTTAAGCTAGGTTAAAGTAGGTTAAGTTAGGTTAAGTAGGTTAAGGTAGGTTAAGGTAGGTTAAGTTAGGTTAAGTTAGGGTAGGTTAAGTTAGGTTAAGTTAGGTTAAGGTAGGTTAAGCTGGGTTAAGGTAGGTTAAGTTAGGTTAAGGTAGGTTAAGGCAGGTTAAGGTAGGTTAAGTTAGGTTAAGGTAGGTTAAGTTAGCTTAAGGTAGGTTGTTAGGTTAAGGTAGGTTAAGTTAGGTTAAGGTAGGTTAAGGTAGGTTAAGGTAGGTTAAGGTAGGTTAAGTTAGGTTAAGGTAGGTTAAGTTAGGTTAGACGAAGAATGAGGGGAGACCTGATCGAAGTGTATAAGTGGAAGATAGGTATTAATAAAGGGGATATTAATAAGGTCTTGAGGATGTCTCTCCAAGAGAGAACCCGCAGTAATGGATTTAAATTAGATAAGTTTAGATTTAGAAAGGACATAGGAAAGTATTGGTTTGGAAATAGGGTAGTTGATGAGTGGAACAGTCTACCTAGTTGGGTTATTGAGGCTGGGACTTTGGGTAGTTTCAAATTTAGGTTGGATAAGTACATGAGTGGGAGGGGTTGGATTTGAGTGGGACTTTCACATCAGAGCTTATTTCTTGGGTGGCATTGAAAATTGGGTTGGGCAAATGTTTTGTTAGTGGGATGAATTGTAAAGGACCTGCCTAGTATGGGCCAACAGGCCTCCTGCAGTGTTCCTCCTTTCTTATGTTCTTAAGGTAGGTTGTTAGGTTAAGTTAGGTTAAGTTAGGTTAAGTTAGGTTAAGTTAGGTTAAGTTAGGTTAAGGTAGGTTAAGTTAGGTTAAGGTAGGTTAAGTTAGGTTAAGGTAGGTTAAGTTAGGTTAAGGTAGGTTAAGGCAGGTTAAGGTAGGTTAAGTTAGGTTAAGTTAGGTTAAGGTAGGTTAAGTTAGGTTAAGGCAGGTTAAGGTAGGTTAAGTTAGGTTAAGCTAGGTTAAGGTAGGTTAAGTTAGGGTAGGTTAAGTTAGGTTAAGGTAGGTTAAGGTAGGTTAAGTTAGGTTAAGGTAGGTTAAGGTAGGTTAAGGTAGGTTAAGGTAGGTTAAGTTAGGTTAAGTTAGGTTAAGTTAGGTTTAGTTAGGTTAAGTTAGGTTAAGGTAGGTTGTTAGGTTAAGTTAGGTTAAACTAGGTTAAGGTAGGTTAAGTTAGGTTAAGCTAGGTTAAGGTAGGTTAAGTTAGGGTAGGTTAAGTTAGGTTAAGTTAGGTTAAGGTAGGTTAAGGTAGGTTAAGTTAGGTTAAGGTAGGTTAAGTTAGGTTAAGGTAGGTTGTTAGGTTAAGGTAGGTTGTTAGGTTAAGGTAGGTTGTTAGGTTAAGTTAGGTTAAGCTAGGTTAAGTTAGGTTAAGCTAGGTTAAGGTAGGTTAAGTTAGGGTAGGTTAAGTTAGGGTAGGTTAAGTTAGGTTGTTAGGTTAAGGTAGGTTAAGGTAGGTTAAGTTAGGTTAAGTTAGGTTAAGGTAGGTTAAGGTAGGTTAAGTTAGGTTAAGAAGATAAATATAGTCAGCCGGGTATTATAGTTCAACAACCTGGTCTACCCTGGGTTTTATTAACATTATTGGGGTGGAAAAGCATCTATGGTATAACAGAGGCATTATGAAATGAGAAGCAATCAGGTTTGATCCTAGGAAAGGGAGAGAGAGAGCTCCGGCTCCTAGGATGAAGAGCTCCTCCCCAGCATCCAGAGAAGTCACAAGATGAAAGCAATCACCAGGGAGTGGGTCTCCACTTCTCACATTGGATCCGCCATTTTGTGCACATTTTTCCCTGGATATACAAACTACCATAATTATTGTGTATATTATGGTGGTGGTGATGTTATGGTAGTATGGTAATGGTAATATATTTCTTTAAATACATAAACTTTTAAATTGCGTTGAAGATAAGAAACACCAACCTTTCCAATGTGTAAAAGTATTAGTAACGTTGTTGTTTTAGTTTCCTAGTGGCAGTCAATGTATTATATTTAAAGTTGATGGATGTTTATGTTAAATTATAGTTTTAGACATGAATGTAATGGAGTAATGTTGAATATTTGATAGTTTTATGACAGTGGTAAGATGAGCAGCCTGTCATTACGTCATGATGGCGTACACATGACGTCACTAGCTTCTCTGACGTCACCAAACCTTAAAGTCAAATGAAAACAAACACTATTTAAGCCTAATTTTACAATAATAAATTTATTTTTTGATACTACATAACTTTCTACACATTATTAAAACATTTTCAGTAACATTTAGAGTCAATTAAACATATATTTAAATTTTAAAAGAATATATAGTATAGTAAGAGTATAGATCTTGATGTGATCGTCAAGGCTGTGACCGATGTTTTGTTTGTAAGGTCTCTTATTTCTTAGGATTATCACAATTTTCACTCAGGTAAGGTTGATGGCGGGTTGTAGAGTGTGTGTGTGAGTGGTGTGGGCGGTGGGGCACAGGTAGGGCACCTGGGTAGCCTCAGAAGTGGTCAATTAAGGTGTTTAATTAGTGTGAGGGGTGGTAGAGGATGGTGGTGATGGTGGTGGTGATGATGGTGGTGGTGGTGGTGGTGATGGTGGTGGTCAATGGTGCATAACCCAGACGGTGAATGACTCATTGCAGCGCCACACTCTCCTTCCAGCCTCGTCTCTTCACCGCCAGGATCATTCTTTCACAGGTTGGTGGGCGGGGAGGGCGGCGTGTGGTGGGCGGCGTGGTGGGCGGCGTGGTGGGGGGGTGGGTGGGTTAGGGGGGGTGGCGGTGGAATGGCCTTGACTGGTACCACAGCGGTGGGTATGTGCAAGTGTGAGGGTAAAGTGTGGTAGCCGGGGGTCCTCCAGTCTGCTGCTGCTGCCTCTCTTAGTGGGTCCTCCAACACTCTCTCTCCAACATCATCCTCTCCACCATTCTGCCTCATCCTCTCCAGCACTCTTCATCATTCTTTCTATCTCATCCTCTCCATCATTCTTTCTATCTCATCCTCTCCAACACTCTCCCTTACACTCACTCTCCATCATTCTTCCCATCTCTACCTCTCCATCATTCTGTCTTATCCTCTCCAGCACTCCATCATTCTTCCCATCTCTACCTCTCCATCATTCTGTCTTATCCTCTCCAGCACTCTCCATCATTCTTTCTATCTCATCCTCTCCATCATTCTTCCTATCTCATCCTCTCCATCTTTCTATCTCATCCTCTCCAGCACTCTCCATCATTCTTCCTATCTCATCCTCTCCATCATTCTGTCTCATCCTCTCCAGCACTCTCCATCATTCTTTCTATCTCATCCTCTCCAACACTCTCCCTTACACTCTCCATCATTCTTCCTATCTCTACCTCTCCAGCACTCTCCATCATTCTTTCTATCTCATCCTCTCCAACACTCTCCCTTACACTCTCCATCATTCTTCCTATCTCATCCTCTCCATCATTCTTTCTATCTCATCCTCTCCAACACTCTCTCTCTTACACTCTCCATCATTCTTCCTATCTCATCCTCTCCATCATTCTGTCTCATCCTCTCCAGCACTCTCCATCATTCTTTCTATCTCATCCTCTCCAACACTCTCTCTCTTACACTCTCCATCATTCTTCCTATCTCTACCTCTCCAGCACTCTCCATCATTCTTTCTATCTCCTCTCCAGCACTCACTCCATCATTCTTCCTATCTATCTCTATCATTCTCTCTGCCTCTAAAACACTGATTCTCCATCATTTGTTCTACTGCTCCCTCTCCATCATTCTCTCCATCTCTCCAGCACTCTCCATCATTTCTCTCTACCTCTCACTCTGGCACTCACTCTCCATCATTCTGGCTCCAGCACTCACTCTCCATCATTCAGTCTCCAGCACTCTCTCCATCATTCTGTCTCCAGCACTCACTCCCCATCATTCTCTCTCCAGCACTCACTCTCAATCATTCTCTCTTCCTCTCATCACTTACTCCATTACTCATTATACCTCCAACACTCACTAATAGTTGCCCCAACCATCATTCTCCCTCATTCCTCATTCTCCCTCATTCCTCATTCTCCCTCATTCCTTCTCTCACACTTCCCCCAGTTCCTTCACACACACTATCTCCCTCTTGGTCTCTCTCCCTCCATCATTCTCCCTCATTCCCTCTCTCTTGATCTTTCTCCAACACTTGTCCTCCCTCATATTATGATGTTACCTTCCATTTACTCACCTCGTACTCCGTCTATATAGTCTCCTGGTCACCCTCAGTCTTGCTATTTCCTTCGTGGTCTCTAATGTCGCACCAAAACGTAGCTTTTTTTTAATGCTTCGAGTGTCGTGAAATGTTATGAGATGGAATTTTTGCCTTATTGAAATTAAAGGCAAAGAAAAAATACATGCCTTCGACTAGTGATTGATTTGTGCGAGTGTTCCGTGTGCTGACGTCTACGGCACAGTTTTTACAGTGTGGCCCAAAGGTGTTTAGTGCTTGTTCTTGAATATATATAGTACTCTAAATGACAACAATAATGATAATAATAATAATGTGGCACAATGTACGGTAGTGTTTATACGGAAGTTCTTCGGAAATATTGGTGAAATCCGTGAATGTGTTGCAAAACGTGCTGTAAAAAAAATTTAAGTGATGTGGTGCATTCGAGGATTTGGATAATAGTCGTACTGGAAGTGAAATGTGAAAGTCAAGTGTTGTACGTTGTATAACCCTAGAGCTGCGATGCATCAAGTTTCCACTTCCAGGGATTAATTGGAAGAATATGCCAGAAAAATAAATGCACATCGTAGAGGGAAGACAATGAAAATTCTTCAGTGTTGCAGAATCAGTCGTTACACTGCGCCTGGAACAACTCACAAACAACACTGACATGGAAAATATACGCGTCCGGGACTAATAAATACCTCATTTATAGTTTCCTTTTGAGAAGTGAAGTGTGAGAAGTCAGTGGTAATTTTTTTCTTTTGTTTTAATACAAAACTTGGAGTGGACTAATTGTGGCTCACCGTAGATTGTGCGTCCTACTTTACAAGTTCATTATATTTAAGAGAAATAAGGTTTAAGTGAATGATTAATTTATCGTCATTTCTCTTACCTGTGACGTGCGATCAGTGAGGTGACGGCTTCAGTGTGTTCTTACATATTGAAAAATATTCCTGAAGAATTCTAGTGATGAAGTCGTGAACGTTGTAGACCAAGCAAGGTCAACCGTCAAGAATGTTGTGAAACAATATTCGTGCAGATATAGACGTGTTCTGTCCTACATAGTGAAGTGTAAATTATAGTGAGACTTTGCCAGATTTACTTTAGCCAGCATTCTGTGGTGTAAATTGGAAGATACACACGGCAAGTGTGACGTACACAGAGATTTTTATTGAGTGTTGAGTGGGTTTGGATTTTGTATTTGTGGTTTCAAACCTTTTTTAGATTTTCTTTATAAAATCTTTGTATAGAGGTAAAATTCTTATTTTGTAAGTTTGCCTCTCAAATTTCTTTTTTTTTAATGAGTTTCAGCTGTTGATTGCAGTAGTCGGGTACTGGTAGTGTTGGGGGTTACAGAACCTCTCATAGTGGATGCCTCATATTTTTTTAATTATGAAATTGCATATAGTATATGATTATATGAAGTTTTGCTGGAACTTTAAGAAATGTTCACAGTTTTCCGACAGTGTTTCAGCGGATATATTTGCACATTTGGGAGTAGACATGTCAGCAGGCGGGCCTATGAAAAGACAAAGTTAACCATAGAACAGAAGAGGAGAAAAAGATGGGTGGTGCTTTGAGGTATCTGTGGAAGGAATTACATAGATTTTCATTTGCATAAGCCTTTAAATTATCTAGAAATCAATTTGCAATTGAAGCGTCGAGTTAGTGGCTATGCTTTGGTATTCAGTTAAATTACAGAGTATGAATAAGTATATAATTAGAGTACTTGTAAGAAAATTCTATCTATCTTGACAGATACTGCATATAAAATTTATATTTTAATATAAGAACATAGGAATAGAGGATTGCAGTAGGCCTATCAGCCCATGCTAGGCAGCAGCTACTCACACCCAAACGTTCGTGTTAGTATAATTGGAGATTTCATCTATAAAGAAGAAATTGAGCAGCCTATGAGGCTGGAATTCTAAATAAATGCTCATCAGAGTTCCTCAGTGTACTACAGTATTTTTTATGCGTCGGAGCATAAGTGAACCGACATAGCATACCTGTGATCAGTTTCAAGAATAAGAGCCACAAATGAAGTGTAATGCTATCCTTTATTGACAATGTTTTGTTTATGCTGTTGCATAAGTAAGTAAGGTTATGAGGATAACAAAAAGATTAGGTGATGGAAGATTGGATATCAGATTGGAGGGAGAGAGTATGGAGGAGGTGAATGTATTCAGATATTTGGGAGTGGACGTGTCAGCGGATGTGTCTATGAAAGATGAGGTGAATCATAGAATTGATGAAGGGAAAAGGGTGAGCGGTGCACTTAGGAGTTTGTGGAGACAAAGAACTTTGTCCTTGGAGGCAAAGAGGGGAATGTTTGAGAGTATAGTTTTACCAACACTCTTATATGGGTGTGAAGCATGGGTGATGAATGTTGCAGCGAGAAGAAGGCTGGAGGCAGTGGAGATGTCATGTCTGAGGGCAATGTGTGGCGTGAATATAATGCAGAGAATTTGTAGTTTGGAAGTTAGGAGGAGGTGCGGGATTACCAAAACTGTTGTCCAGAGGGCTGAGGAAGGGTTGTTGAGGTGGTTCGGACATGTAGAGAGAATGTAGCGAAACAGAATGACTTCAAGAGTGTATCAGTCTGTAGTGGAAGGAAGGCGGGGTAGCGGTCGGCCTAGGAAGGGTTGGAGGGAGGGGGTAAAGGAGGTTTTGTGTGCGAGGGGCTTGGACTTCCAGCAGGCATGCGTGAGCGTGTTTGATAGGAGTGAAAGGAGACAAATGGTTTTTAATACTTGACGTGCTGTTGGAGTGTGAGCAAAGTAACATTTATGAAGGGGTTCAGGGAAACCGGCAGGCCGGACTTGAGTCCTGGAGATGGGAAGTACAGTGCCTGCACTCTGAAGGAGGGGTGTTAATGTTGCAGTTTAAAAACTGTAGTGTAAAGCACCCTTCTGGCAAGACAGTGATGGAGTGAATGATGGTGAAAGTTTTTCTTTTTCGGGCCACCCTGCCTTGGTGGGAATAAGCCAGTGTGTTAATAAAATAAAATAATTTATCAAGTCATGAACAGATTTGAAATAAAACATATCTGTTTTTGCCCTGATAAAGTCCACTGCATTTACAAAACATTGTCAGTAATAAATTGCACTATACTGCATTTCTTTCTCTTTCTGTGTTTATACAATGCCCTGATATTTTGCCAGGAGTACCCCTGCTTTTCAATGGGTCTCTTTTACTCTTTCTTCCATATCTCTCAGACAAGTGTGGTGTTAAGGTAGTACTACAGTGGAACCCCGGTTTACGATATTATTTCATTCCAGAAGTATGTTCAGGTGCCAGTACTGACCGAATTTGTTCCCATAAGGAATATTGTGAATTAGATTAGTGTATAGATTAGTCCATTTCAGACCCCCAAACATACACATACAAACGCACTTACATAAATACACTTATATAATTGGTTGCATTGGGAGCTGATTGTAAACCGGGGGTCCACTGTATGTGTATGTAAAATAGTCAATTTTGTTTCTGTAGAGAATGGTTTATATTTGTACAGAAAATGTGATATTATTGACATAGTTTAGAGAAAGCTTCTGGTTGTGCAGAACATTTTGAAGACAACTTAGGGTCTGTTGGGAATTTCTCTTAGGTATGATGGGAGGGATGTTGAAAAGCCTTTACATGTATTTATTTATTTATTTATTAATTTGAATATGATACAGAGAAGTACAAAAGAATACAGTTAAATGCAGCATGCCAAAGCCACTTGAATGCATAGCATTATGGGCAGGCTTAAAATTAACTTAAGATTAACTAAGCAATGAAGTATTCAGTGGTAAAACATTATTGTAAACAGATAACAATTAAGCACAAATGAGTATTACAAAAACAGGTCATATGGTTGCTTGCATTGCTGTACAATCAGTATTTATTTATTATTTATTTATTTTGAGCATGATACAGAGAAGTACAAGGAATACAGTTTTTAAATTGCAGCATGCCAAAGCCACTTGTATGTAGAGCATTATGGGCAGGCTTAAAATTAACTTAAGATTAACTAAGCAATAATATATTCAGTGGTACAAAAATTATTGTAAAACAGATAACAATTTAGTACAAATGAGTATTACAAAGACAGGTCATATGGTCATTACTGTGTTGCTGTGTAATCACTAGAATGGAGTATTCTGTTAGGTAATGAAGTTGGTATAAACCTTGGTAATAAATACCGACAAGTTGGTTTAGAAAGACACGTAAGCAAACACTCTAACATATTTATTAGAAAACGTTTCGGTCCTGGGACCTTGATCACTTCTAGATGTTAGAAGTGATCAAGGTCCCAGGACTGAAACGTTTTCTAATAATATACTGCAGCCTTTTGTTGGGTAATTAATGGTCTGAGATGGTTTATTGTTGTTGAGCCCCATGTACAAATTCCATAGGTGAGATAGGGGTAAATAAGAGAGTGATATAGGGCCAGGAGGGCTGACTGTGGAACATAGTACCATATCTTCGATAGTATGCCTATGGTCTTGGAAGTTTTTTTGGAAATGTGCTGAGTTATCTTATAGTGCACTCGTAGCACCTCTGCATTTCATTTTTTCTTTTCGCTGTCTGCAAAGCCTTTTGTTCTTAAAGGACCTCTCAAGGAAGGTACCATGATGCTGGTGAGGGGCTCTTGACCTCGGAAATTGGATCTGTGCTCCAGGTCCTTGAATTAAGTCTGAATACCTTCCACCTCCCCCCACAGATGCTCTGGCTTAAAAAATAAATATAAAGAATCTATATTAAATTGTCATAGTAAATTATTGTTATAATTTTTATTATTATTGTGCTAAACACAAGAACATTCATTATGTGGGAATGGTAGGTAATCAGGTTCGATCCAAGGAAAGAGATCAGATTCAGTTCCTTACATCAAAATCTCTTCAACAGCATAAGGCCCCATCCTTACCCTCCCCTCATCCAGTCTTATATGGTTTGCCTAGTAAAGGTGTGTGTGGGAAACAAGCAGGTTGCAACACTAGGGTTGGAAACAGTAAATGTATAAAAGGCATTCAGCATGAAGTTATAAATAAAGACAATAGAACAGGTCAGCAAACAAAGGGGGACAGCAGAGGGCAGCAAGGGACTAGCTCCCTTAAGGTTTACTATACTAATAGCAGGAGTGTTAGAAATAAGATAGATGAGCTAAGATTAATTGCAAGTGCAGGAAACATAGATATTATTGCTATAACAGAGACCTGGCTCAATCTGAAAGATAGAGAGATGCCCTCTGAATGTCACATACAAGGCTATAAATTATTCCACACTGACAGGGTCAACAGGAAAGGTGGTGGAGTAGCGATGTATGTCAGAGACAATTTAAATTGTTGTGTTAGACAAGATATTAAATTAGAAGCGTCAGCCACTGAATCTGTTTGGTTACAGCTTCTCGAGGGCCGAGAAAAAACTAATTTTGGGTGTGATTTACAGGCCCCAAATCTTGATAGGGAGTGCAGTAAACTTCTATGGGACGAAATTCGTAAGGCATCTAACATACGAAATGTGGTGCTAATGGGAGATTTCAACTATAGACAGATTGACTGGAGCAATTTGACAGGAAATTTAGAGTCGGGTGACTTTCTTGATACGATCCAGGATTGTTTTTTAAAACAGTTTGTGACAGAGCCAACTAGGGGAAATAACCTCCTTGACTTGGTTCTTGCCAGTAGGGAAACACTAATTAATAATCTTGAGGTTAATGATGAGCTTGGGGAGAGTGATCACAAATCACTCAGTTTTAACATATCATGGAATTCCCTAATAATGGCAATCAAGTCTCCGTCCCTGACTTTCGCTTGGCTGATTCATAGGACTGAAAAATTACTTAGGTGGGCTGAACTGGAATGACCTGACTAGGGGTCAGGTAGGTGGTGATGGTTGCCGATATGATGCTTTCCAGGGCATAGTTCTAGCTGCTCAGTCAAATTATGTTCCAAATAGGGAAATCAGATCAAACAAAAATGATCCTAAATGGATGAACAATAGATTAAAATATCTGATTGGTCAAAAGAGAGGCATATATAGGCAAATCAAAAGAGGAGAGGGGCAATTAAGAAATCGATATATTCAGTTAAAGAGAGAAATAAAAAAGGGAATTAGAAAAGCAAATAGAGATTATGAGGTTAAAGTTGCAAGAGAATCGAAGACTAACCCAAAAGGATTCTTTCAGGTATACAGAAGTAAGATCAGGGACAAGATAGGCCCACTCAAAAGTTCCTCGGGTCAGCTCACTGACAGTGATAAGGAAATGTGTAGAATTTTTAACACATACTTCCTCTCAGTTTTTACACAGGAGGATACCAGCGATATTCCAGTAATGATAAATTATGTAGAACAGGACGATAATAAACTGTGCACTATTAGGGTCACAAGTGACATGGTCCTTAGGCAAATAGATAAATTAAAACCTAACAAATCCCCAGGCCCTGATGAACTGTATGCAAGGGTTCTAAAGGAATGTAAAGAGGAGCTTAGCACACCTTTGGCTAATCTTTTCAACATATCACTACAAACTGGCATGGTGCCAGATAAGTGGAAAATGGCAAATGTGATACCTATTTTCAAAACAGGTGACAGGTCCTTAGCTTCGAACTATAGACCAATAAGCCTAACCTCCATAGTGGGAAAATTTATGGAATCAATAATTGCCGAGGCAGTTCGTAGCCACCTTGAAAAGCATAAATTAATCAACGAATCTCAGCATGGTTTTACAAAGGGCGTTCCTGCCTTACGAATTTATTAACTTTTTTCACTAAGGTATTTGAGGAGGTAGATCATGGTAATGAATATGATATTGTGTATATGGACTTCAGTAAGGCTTTTGACAGGGTCCCACATCAGAGACTATTGAGGAAAATTAAAGCACATGGAATAGGAGAAATTTTTTCCTGGATAGAGGCATGGTTGACAAATAGGCAGCAGAGAGTTTGCATAAATGGGGAGAAATCAGAGTGGGGAAGCGTCACGAGCGGTGTTCCACAGGGGTCAGTGTTGGGCCCCCTGCTGTTCACAATCTACATAAACGACATAGATGAGGGCATAAAGAGCGACATCGGCAAGTTTGCCGATGACACCAAAATAGGCCGTCGAATTCATTCTGACGAGGACATTCGAGCACTCCAGGAGGATTTGAATAGACTGATGCAGTGGTCGGAGAAGTGGCAGATGCAGTTTAATATAGACAAATGCAAAGTTCTAAATGTTGGACAGGACAATAACCATGCCACATATAAACTAAATAATGTAGATCTTAATATTACGGATTGCGAAAAAGATTTAGGAGTTCTGGTTAGCAGTAATCTGAAACCAAGACAACAGTGCATAAGTGTTCGCAATAAAGCTAATAGAATCCTTGGCTTCATATCAAGAAGCATAAATAATAGGAGTCCTCAGGTTGTTCTTCAACTCTATACATCCTTGGTTAGGCCTCATTTAGATTATGCTGCACAGTTTTGGTCACCGTATTACAGAATGGATATAAATTCTCTGGAAAATGTACAAAGGAGGATGACAAAGATGATCCCATGTATCAGAAACCTTCCCTATGAGGATAGACTAAGGGCCCTGAAACTGCACTCTCTAGAAAGACGTAGAATGAGGGGGGATATGATTGAGGTTTATAAGTGGAAGACAGGAATAAATAAAGGGGATGTAAATAGTGTGCTGAAAATATCTAGCCTAGACAGGACTCGCAGCAATGGTTTTAAGTTGGAAAAATTCAGATTCAGGAGGATATAGGAAAGTACTGGTTTGGTAATAGAGTTGTGGATGAGTGGAACAAACTCCCAAGTACCGTTATAGAGGCCAGAACGTTGTGTAGCTTTAAAAATAGGTTGGATAAATACATGAGTAGATGTGGGTGGGTGTGAGTTGGACCTGATAGCTTGTGCTAACAGGTCGGTTGCCGTGTTCCTCCCTTAAGTCAATGTGACCTGACCTGACTAGGTTGGGTGCATTGGCTTAAGCCGGTAGGGACTTGGACCTGCCTCGCATGGGCCAGTAGGCCTTCTGCAGTGTTCCTTCGTTCTTATGTTCTTATGTTCTTATCAGAGGTCTGTTAGTAATGTTAGGGGAGATGCCTTCGTCAGCATGCCAAAAGTGCTGATACCTGACCAGCCGGGCTGTGGCTCGTACGTTGGTTTGCGTGCAGCCAGCAGTAACAGCCTGGTTGATCAGGCTCTGATCCACCAGGAGGCCTGGTCACAGACCGGGCCGCGGGGGCGTTGACCCCCGGAACTCTCTCCAGGTAAACTCCAGTCTCATAACTGATGACCCGAAGACGTACAATAACACTGGGTTAACATTAACTCAATAAAAAAGGACGTCAGACATTACCAAGATAACAGGTAAAAATATGTACTTATCGCCAATGCTGGTTTTTGTGATCATTGTACACGCCCAGCTAGACTTTTACTACATTTGACTTACTGTTCTCTTTAAATAATAGGCCGTCTGACATTATTATATCCGATTGTTTTACATATTCCTGTTATTCTGTGTTTTGTATGTTATGATTCTTTTGAGCTCTTAACTTCCATTTTTTGAGGAGTTGGAATTTGTCACCATTGAACATCATGTTAATTTTTATTGCCCATTGGAAGAGTTTGTTGATATATAAGAACATGAGAAAGGAGCACTGCAGAAGGCCTTCTGGCCTATAGTAGGCAGATCCAAGTCACCTACTGGCTCAAGCTACTGGCTGAAGCCAGTCAGGCTCAAGTCACATCCACTTAAGAAGGATGGAACCCCACATCAGATCCACTAGCACAGGCCAGTCAGGTCCAGCTCACACCCACCCATTGTATCGGTATTGTCCTTTAAGGATCTACCTACCTGGTGAGTGCTCCAGGGGTCAGTGCCTTTGTGGCTCATTCCTAGAAGCTGTGGCTGGTATTTTGTTCTATTTGCTGTCACTTCATACAGTGAGGGTCTGAGTTCGATTCCCAGCGGGGGTAAAAACATAAGAACATAAGAACATAAGAACGAAGGAACACTGCAGAAGGCCTACTGGCCCATGCGAGGCAGGTCCAAGTCCCTACCGGCTTAAGCCAATGCACCCAACCTAGTCAGGTCAGGTCACATTGACTTAAGGGAGGAACACGGCAACCGACCTGTTAGCACAAGCTATCAGGTCTAACTCACACCCACCCACATCTACTCATGTATTTATCCAACCTATTTTTAAAGCTACACAACGTTCTGGCCTCTATAACGGTACTTGGGAGTTTGTTCCACTCATCCACAACTCTATTACCAAACCAGTACTTTCCTATATCCCTCCTGAATCTGAAATTTTTCCAACTTAAAACCATTGCTGCGAGTCCTGTCTAGGCTAGATATTTTCAGCACACTATTTACATCCCCTTTATTTATTCCTGTCTTCCACTTATAAACCTCAATCATATCCCCCCTAATTCTACGTCTTTCTAGAGAGTGCAGTTTCAGGGCCCTTAGTCTATCCTCATAGGGAAGGTTTCTGATACATGGGATCATCTTTGTCATCCTCCTTTGTACATTTTCCAGAGAATTTATATCCATTCTGTAATACGGTGACCAAAACTGTGCAGCATAATCTAAATGAGGCCTAACCAAGGATGTATAGAGTTGAAGAACAACCTGAGGACTCCTATTATTTATGCTTCTTGATATGAAGCCAAGGATTCTATTAGCTTTATTGCGAACACTTATGCACTGTTGTCTTGGTTTCAGATTACTGCTAACCAGAACTCCTAAATCTTTTTCGCAATCCGTAATATTAAGATCTACATTATTTAGTTTATATGTGGCATGGTTATTGTCCTGTCCAACATTTAGAACTTTGCATTTGTCTATATTAAACTGCATCTGCCACTTCTCCGACCACTGCATCAGTCTATTCAAATCTTCCTGGAGTGCTCGAATGTCCTCGTCAGAATGAATTCGACGGCCTATTTTGGTGTCATCGGCAAACTTGCCGATGTCGCTCTTTATGCCCTCATCTATGTCGTTTATGTAGATTGTGAACAGCAGGGGGCCCAACACTGACCCCTGTGGAACACCGCTCGTGACGCTTCCCCACTCTGATTTCTCCCCATTTATGCAAACTCTCTGCTGCCTATTTGTCAACCATGCCTCTATCCAGGAAAAAATTTCTCCTCCTATTCCATGTGCTTTAATTTTCCTCAATAGTCTCTGATGTGGGACCCTGTCAAAAGCCTTACTGAAGTCCATATACACAATATCATATTCATTACCATGATCTACCTCCTCAAATACCTTAGTGAAAAAAGTTAATAAATTCGTAAGGCAGGAACGCCCCTTTGTAAAACCATGCTGAGATTCGTTGATTAATTTATGCTTTTCAAGGTGGCTACGAACTGCCTCGGCAATTATTGATTCCATAAATTTTCCCACTATGGAGGTTAGGCTTATTGGTCTATAGTTCGAAGCTAAGGACCTGTCACCTGTTTTGAAAATAGGTATCACATTTGCCATTTTCCACTTATCTGGCACCATGCCAGTTTGTAGTGATATGTTGAAAAGATTAGCCAAAGGTGTGCTAAGCTCCTCTTTACATTCCTTTAGAACCCTTGCATACAGTTCATCAGGGCCTGGGGATTTGTTAGGTTTTAATTTATCTATTTGCCTAAGGACCATGTCACTTGTGACCCTAATAGTGCACAGTTTATTATCGTCCTGTTCTACATAATTTATCATTACTGGAATATCACTGGTATCCTCCTGTGTAAAAACTGAGAGGAATTATGTGTTAAAAATTCTACACATTTCCTTATCACTGTCAGTGAGCTGACCCGAGGAACTTTTGAGTGGGCCTATCTTGTCCCTGATCTTACTTCTGTATACCTGAAAGAATCCTTTGGGTTAGTCTTCGATTCTCTTGCAACTTTAACCTCATAATCTCTTTTGCTTTTCTAATTCCCTTTTTTATTTCTCTCTTTAACTGAATATATCGATTTCTTAATTGCCCCTCTCCTCTTTGATTTGCCTATATATGCCTCTCTTTGACAATCAGATATTTTAATCTATTGTTTTTCCATTTAGTTTCATTTTTGTTTGATCTGATTTCCCTATTTGGAACATAATTTGACTGAGCAGCTAGAACTAAGCCCTGGAAAGCATCATATCGGGGAACCATCACCCCCTACCTGACCCTAGTCAGGTCATTCCAGTTCAGCCCACCTAAGTAATTTTTCAGTCCTATGAAATCAGCCAAGCGAAAGTCAGGGACGGAGACTTGATTGCCATTATTAGGGGAATTCCATGATATGTTAAAACTGAGTGATTTGTGATCACTCTCCCCAAGCTCATCATTAACCTCAAGATTATTAATTAGTGTTTCCCTACTGGCAAGAACCAAGTCAAGGAGGGTTTTTTCCCCTAGTTGGCTCTGTCACAAACTGTTTTAAAAAACAATCCTGGATCGCATCAAGAAAGTCACCCGACTCTAAATTTCCTGTTCAAATTGCTCCAGTCAATTTTTCTATAGTTGAAATCTCCCATTAGCACAACATTTTCGTATGTGGATGCCTTACGAATTTCGTCCCATAGAAGTTTACTGCACTCCCTATCAAGATTTGGGGCCCTGTAAAAACACACCCAAAATTATTTTTCTCGGCCCTCGAGAAGCTGTAACCAAACAGATTCAGTTTGGGTGACGCTTCTAATTTAATATCTTGTCTAACACAACAATTTAAATTGTCTCTGACATACATCGCTACTCCCCCACCTTTCCTGTTGACCCCGTCAGTGTGGAATAATTTATAGCCTTGTATTTTGACATTCAGAGGGCATCTCTCTATCTTCAGATTGAGCCAGGTCTCTGTTATAGCAATAATATCTATGTTTCCTGCACTTGCAATTAATCTTAGCTCATCTATCTTATTTCTAAACTCCTGCTATTAGTATAGTAAACCTTAAGGGAGCTAGTCCCTTTGCTGCCCTCTGCTGTCCCCTTTGTTTGCTGACCTGTTCTATTGTCTTTATTTATAACTTCATGCTGAATGCCTTTTTTTTACTTTACTGTTTCCAACCCTAGTGTTGCAACCTGCTTGTTTCCCCACACACCCATACCTCTATCTTCCATCAGTTTAAAATCATAGGCATTTCACCAACGGCCTTCTCAATCGAGTCTGCAAGTGCTACCACCCCTGCCCCAGAGAGATGAACCCCATCCCTTGCATACATATGTTTGCCATAAAAGTTGTTCCAGTTGTCAATGAATGGGATTGCAAGTTCCTTGCAGTATCTGTCTAGCCAGCAATTTACACCAATTGCCCTAGACAACCATTCATTTCCTACTCCCCTTCTAGGCAAGATGCTACATATGATTGGGATCCCTCCCTTAGACTTAATGAAATCCATAGCTGACCTGTACTTATCTAGCAGCTCTTCTCTCCTACCCTTCCCAATATCATTTCCACCAGCACTGAGACAGATAATGGGCTTGTTCCCATTACCTGACATGATATTATCCAGTCTGTTGACAATGTCCCCAACACCAGCTCCAGGGAAGCACACTCTATCTCTCATCTTCTTATTCCTATTACAAAAAGCACGGTCAACATATCTTACCTGAGAGTCACCAAACCACAAGAATGCGCTTACCTTCATTAGCAGGGGCAGTAGTACCCTTACCTTCACTGGCCACTGCAGTACATTCATCCTGGAGAACAGAGAAGCGATTTCCTACCTTCAGATCTTCACTCTTAACTTTCCTTACTCTGATGCGCCTCCCATTACTGTGAACAACTCGCCACTTGTAGCAGGTGCTGGGCTGCACCTCACTGCTGGTAGCCGTTGCTACCTCCCCACCTACAGCCTCCTCACAGTGAGAGACAGACTGCACCTCACTGCTAGAAGCCTCATTCCCCACATCTCCAACCACCTCACACTCTCTCCCAGGCCCATTGAGGTGGACCTTCAGCCTCCTAATCTCCTCCTGGAGAAGCAAGACCTCCTCCTTCAACTCTCCAAACTCAGTTTTTAAAACACTGCAGAAGCAAGCCATGCTTTGTAACCGTCCACGCTAATCCCCAAAGCAGCTCAGGGTCTGTGACCTCACGTGACGACTGACCACCAGTTGTCTATACTCACCCATCAGTAAAATGGGTACCTGGGAGTTAGTGGACTGGCGTGGGTCGCATCCTGGGTGTTGGTGGACTGGTGTGGGTCACATCCTGGGTGTTAGTGGACTGGTGTGGGTCACATCCTGGGTGTTAGTGGACTGGTGTGGGTCACATCCTGGGTGTTAGTGGACTGGTGTGGGTCACATCCTGGGTGTTAGTGGACTGGTGTGGGTCACATCCTGGGTGTTAGTGGACTGGTGTGGGTCACATCCTGGGTGTTAGTGGACTGGTGTGGGTCACATCCTGGGTGTTAGTGGACTGGTGTGGGTCACATCCTGGGTGTTAGTGGACTGGTGTGGGTCACATCCTGGGTGTTAGTGGACTGGTGTGGGTCACATCCTAGGTGTTAGTGGGACTGGTGTGGGTCACATCCTGGGTGTTAGTGGACTGGTGTGGGTCACATCCTAGGTGTTAGTGGACTGGTGTGGGTCACATCCTAGGTGTTAGTGGACTGGTGTGGGTCACATCCTGGGTGTTAGTGGACTGGTGTGGGTCACATCCTAGGTGTTAGTGGACTGGTGTGGGTCACATCCTGGGTGTTAGTGGACTGGTGTGGGTCACATCCTGAGACAAAAGTGACCTAATTTGCCTGAAATACTAAGCATAACAAGCGGCTTTCTGTATAGTAGTATGTCACTGATGTCGGCTATGGTCTTTATAATTTGTACATGTACTTGTAGTAAATAAAGATATTATTAAAGCATCTGTAATTGCCACTATAATTTAGTATCTTTAACAAACAATCTTTCTGCTCTACATTCATGTTGACTTAGGTTGTGTAGGTCATACATTTACATTAAATTTGTAATTTGGCAACTGGTAACCCTTTTGAAGACTTACGATGTGTGATGTTAGTGCTGCTGGCCTAAAAAATTTTTGCCAGAGCTATACTGCCTTCTTTATGTGCAATAGCTACTGAATATTCGCCAATACTTTATAAGGCCTCTATGGGCCAGCGGACTGCTAGCAGTAACAGCCTGGTCAAGGCTGGTCCAAGGCAGGCTGTGAGAGTGGGAAAACTTTTGCAAACCTTCAGAGGTATTTCAAGGGTAAAAGTATTTCAACTAGATCAAAGATCATTTGCCGAGTATATAAAGTGTTCGTGCTAGCGGTATTTTTCATTTCTTTACCAGTACGTATGTACTTAAGGGGGGTCTGTGACTCAGTCCCTGGTGCTGCATGTGTGGCATGTTGTCCGTTTCCTTTTCAAATTCTGGAGGATCTATGCTTGTCAGATATATATAACTTGAAGAGTGGGCAGAGGTAATGAAAAATGATCTGTATTCTCATTGATCCATACTGGTCCTTCAAAATTTCACTCGTATTCTACCTCCTGTCGTGCAACAGGATTTCCTGCCTTTGTACGCTGTATTATTTTGTAACTTCAAGAGCCAGAAGTCTATTCTGGACTTTTTCTATCATTAGCTAACACTTTTCTTTTTAGGCACTTTTTCTAGCTTACCACTGCTCCATGTTCCAGTTTTGGCCTAACATGCTTAGCAAATAATAATTTTTAACATATTCTCATTTACATATCTGAGGTCTATTTTACAGTTTACCAGTGTAGCATACAAGTGTCTCATGGTTTTGTGTAGTTTATGGTCTGGTCACAATCTTGTGTTACTGATGACTCTTAGATTTCTTCTCTCTCTCTCTTTCTATATCTCTCTCTCTAACTGTCTCTACCTCTCTGTCTGTCTTTACCTCTCTCTCTCTCTCTCTAACTCTCTGTAACTGTAACTCACTAAGTCTCTCTCTGTCTCTCTCTCATATACTTTTACTATATTATTGCATTATCTGTATTATTCATGCAGCCTGTTATTGTTTTTTCCATTTTCATTACAGCTTCTTATCTACATTTGCTTATTTCATCCATATGTCACTCCATTTTCTCAATTAATTGAAATCTTTGTAGTTTTTTCTACAAGGTGTTTTCTCTACTTTTTCTGTAACGAAATTTTCCATTATTTCTTTATCAGTGAAGTGCACTCTATGCCATTTTTACATTAGTCCAATTTACCTTCTTGGAATGAAATCCCAAATACTTTTTTGAGGCTAGATTGCTTAGTTCTTCATATTGTTTTGAAAATCCTTGGTTTTGTCTCGTCTGATCCTGTTGCATATTCCTTGTTAACATCCAGTGGAAAACTCTTATCTTCCTTCTTTGGATATTTCACTTGTCTTTTTGGGGTTAAACCCACAACATGTAAGATGTCTTCTTCTGTCAATTCCAGAAATAAAATATTATATAGGTCAGGACGAAAATAATTTAGGCACACTCAAAGTCACTAGTGACATGGTTCTCAGATGAATAGATAGGTTAAAACCAAACAAATCCCCAGGTCCTGATGAACTGTTTTCACGGGTTATAAATGAATGTAATGAGGAACTTAGCAAACCATTTGCTAGTCTTTTCAACATATCATACAAATTGGCATAGTGCCAGACAAGTGGAAAATGGCAACTGGGATACCTGTCCACTAAGAAGACAACAGGTCCTTACTTTTGAATTATAGACCAATTTGCCTAACTTCCATTGTGGGAAAATTGATGGAATCAGTAATTGCCGAGACTATTCAAATCCACCTTGAAAGACGTAAATTGATCAGTGAATCTCAGCACGGTTTTACAAAGGGGCGTTCCTACCATAGAAATTTACTAACTTTTTCACTAAGGTATTTGAGAAGGTACACCATGGTAATGAATATAATATTGTATATAATGGACTAAAGTAAGGCTTTTGGTAGTTATACACCAGATATTGTTGAGGAAAGTAGGGGCACACTGAATAAAAGGAATTTTTTCCCCTAAATAGAGGTGTGATTGACAGATAAGCAGCAAAGAGTTTGCATAAATGGGGAGAAATCAGAGTGGGATGCGTCACAAGCGGTGTGCTGCAGAGGTTAGTGTTGGACTCTTTGTTGTCCTCAGTATACATAAAAGACATAGATGAGGGAATAAATAGCAACATAAGCAAGTTTGCCGATGACACCAAAATAGGCCGTCAGATTAGTAATTCTGATGAGGACACTAGAGCGCTACAGGATAATCTGAATAGAATGATGAAGTGGTTGGAGAAGTGGCAGATGCAGTTTAATGTATACAAATGCAAAGTTCTAAGCCTTGGAAAAGAAAATAACTATGGCACTTAGACACTAAATAATATAGATTTGAATCACTCTGAGAGTAAAAAAGATTTAGAAGTTCTGGTTAGAAGTAACCTAAACCCAAGACAATACTGTGCAGATATTCACAATAAAGCAAATAAAATTCTTGGCTTTATATCAAGAAGTACAAATAACAAAGATGTCAGATTATACTTTAGTTCTCAATATTGTTGGTTACACCTCATTTAGATTATGCTGTGCAGTTCTGGTCATCGTATTACAGAATAGACATGAATGTGCTGGAAAATGTAAAGAGATTGATGACAAAGTTGATCGCAGGTATCAGAAATCTGATGACGTGTATAAATGGAAAATATGAATAAAGTAAAGGGGATGTAAATAACGTGCTAAAAATATCTAATGAAGACAGGATTCACAGCAGTGGGTTCCAGTTGGAAAAAAATAGATTTGGAAAAGGTACAGGACAACACTGGTTCGGTAATAAAGTTATGGATGAGTGGAACAAACTCCTGAGTAGCATCACTGGAGCAAAAACCTTGTGTTGCTTTAAAAATAGGCTAGACAAATACTTGAGTGGGTGTGGGTGGATGCAACTTAGACTTGCCTAGCATGGGCTAGTAGGCCTGCTGCAGTGCTCCTTTCTTATGCTCTGTAAAGACAGGAACTTTGTCATGTACTTAGTCTCGTACATTTTATTGTATGTACTATCTGTGACATACCTGTTGAGGCTTCACTCACAGCAGGATAGGTGCCTCTATTGTTTCTTCTTAATTTAGTACATATATTTGTATCATGGGGTCTTTAGTGCCTTTTTAACTTACAGGTAAATATTAAAATGGTATACAATACCAACAGGTTGGTAAGACATGTGTGCAACAGTTAGGTATCTTTATTTCAAAACATTTCACGTAGACGGTAGGCTTCTTCCGTCACATACAGAAGAGTGAGCAGAAGCAGTAGAGATGTTAAGACAGTGTCATTAGTACATTACCCTTGAAGAAGTAGGGACTGAGTGCCTCAAAACTGTCTTCAAGGGTGATGGACTGATGACGTCGTCTTTACATCTCTGCTGCTTCTGCTAACTCTTCTGTACCTGACTGAAGAAGCATACTGTGTAGGCAAAACATTTTGAAATAGATACTTAATTTGCACATGTCTTACCAACCTACAGGTAGTAGGTTAGTAGGCAGCAACCATCTTGGGAGTTACGACTGTCCTGTTAAATGGGTGTTAAATGGAAATCTGTTAATTTTTCCAGTCTGCCAGAACTGCTGATATTTTCCATTCTGTCTAATGAACAGTAAGATGACAGATAAATCTTACAAATTGCCGTTTACATTCGGTATACATATACATTTTACTTTCCTAAATGCTTCTTAGTAATTATTAATGCTGTAATATTTCCTTTCCAACTTAGAAAACCTGGTCTGAGATTGCACCATAGGGAAGATATTCCTCAGTAAATAATCACCTGTACCTTTGCTCATTAGATACACATGTTTTTTCTTTCAGGGTTATCATTGTCCCCACAGTTGGAAAGAATCTTATCTGGTGTTACATCAGGAACTGCTGTGCTTGCATCCTCAACACTTGCCTGTGTGTATGTATGCATGCCTGTGTGTGCATGTGCGTGCACATGTGCACGTGTGTGTGTGTGTGTGTGTGTGTGTGTGTGTGTGTGTGTGTGTGTGTGTGTGTGTGTGTGTGTGTGTGTGTGTGTGTGTGTGTGTATAAAAGTAACATTTTCATTTGTGACGTACTGTAATGATTGATCTTTGCATTTGAGTGTTTGTGAATTTTAATTTAAATCTAACAAGCTGAGTGACTGGGATCAGTCCCCTGGATGAGTGGAAACTTTAGGCATGTACTTCTTACCCTTGTTCACCTAGCAGAAAGTAGCTACCTGGGCATTAGCCAACTGTTGTGGGTCACATCCTGGGGAAGAAATAAAAGAATCCAAGGAAATAAGTTAGTCTGATGTATATGTGGATTTATTGAGTTATCCTGGGTTATCAATGCTGTGGGTTAACCCAAATACAATCTTCTAATCAGGAGGATATTTATGACATTTATTTCAGTACTTGATAGTGCTAGGGATCACTTCTTTTTCTATTGCAAGTTTTACTGATCCTTTCAAAATCTGTGGCACTTGAATTCTAAATTTAGCAGCTCTTGCTAGCACGTCAGATATTGTCACGCGTTCAGGAGAATTGTAGTAGTAAATATCCCAAGAGTTTGCAGTGTAAATGAGAGGAATTTTATGGTACAGCCTCTCCTCACTTAATGGCGGAGTTCCGTTCCTAAGACCACATTGTTAACCCTTTGAGGATTTCGGCCGTACTAGTACAGCTTATGACCCAGGGTTTTTGACGTACTAGTACGCCTAAATTCTAGCGCCCTCAAATCTAGTGGGAGAAAACTGGTAGGCCTACATATAAAAGAATGGGTCTATGTGGTCAGTGTGCATGGTATAAAAAAAATCCTGCAGCACACTTGCATAATGAGAATAAAAACTGAACTTTTTTTTTTAATAAAACAGCGACTTTGCACTGTATTTTCGTATGGTATTTATTGTTGTATTCTAGTTTTCTTGGTCTCATTTTATAGAATGGAAGACATATTACAGAAATTGAGATGATTTTGACTGGTTTTACAATGAAAAGTACCTTGAAATTGAGCTCAAAGTAGCAGAAATGTTCGATTTTTACTAAAGTTCAAAAGTAAATAAATCATGCCAAGCGTTCAATACACGTCAACTGGTGAGTCTAATATTCTTTCACAAGTGCGCTGATATTATTTATACCATTTTTTACACTAATGCTGTAGTCTGCATAACAGTAAATCTTCTATTTTTTGTGAGAATAAAAATAAAAAGTGGAAAGCAAAAGAATGTAAGAGGGGCCTTGAGACGTGACTAATGAACAGAGGAAATGTTATTTTAGTGCCAGGAATGTATTTCTTGTTTATTCTGGACCCTATTCGGAAATTGGCATCTTTTGAAATTTGTGTGAAATTGGCAAAATTGCTAAATTCTGACCACTGTACTGGATAGTTGAAATTGGTAAATGGGTGGTTTCTTGCACTCATTTGATAGAAAAAATGGAGTTCTAGCGAAATATTCATGTTTTTTGTCAACTAGTACAGTGGAATTGGCCGAAAATGGGGCTCAAAGTGGGCAAAAATCGCCGATGCGTAAACATCTCCGAGACCACTAACTTCGCGAGAGCATAATTCCATAAGTGTTCCATCAAATTTCATACCTTTGGTTTCATTATGATTGGGAAAAGATTCTCTGTCTTTTCATGAGAAAAAATTATTTTTTTTTTTTTAAATTTGGCTGACCCTGAGAACGAGTCTCTGAGAGGGTCTGTCGACCCTCAAAGGGTTAAACAAATTCGTCGCTAAGTGATGAGCATACTATAATGGTAGTGAGTTTGTGTCATCCATCTTTGATATTGTTTTAATATCACATTTGCACCATTTATAACATTTCTGGTATATTTTTAAATGTTTATACAGTAGTGTACTGTGTGTTGAAATAAACAGAATAGCGGAATTCAGCTCTAATATACATTATTTAGGTATGAATACTGGTCAGAGAGCCCGTCGTAAGTCCGAGGTGTCGGTAAATGAGTGTGTCGCTAAGTGAGGAGAGGCTGTATTTTTTTTTTAAACTTCATACATGCAAGTTTCATGAGATGCCAGAAAATCATAATTTTCTTGATTGAAATATGTATTTGCAACTCATTATGTTAATTATGTTTTGATCCGTGCTCAGAGTAGAAGACAAACAGTTAGGTGGGAGGAATTTGCTTAACAATATTTCTTTATGGTGAAACCAGTTCTTTCTCTAATGGGTTAGGGCAGCAGTTGTCAGTAATATTAATATTACTGTATTTTACACTACCTTTATTACAGTTACATCTGGCCTCTCACAAAGTGAATGTAAAACTATTTGCAGCAAGTTCTTGTGTAATCCAGGCATTTGGGTTTGGTTTCTAAGTAATAGGAAAATTTTTAAACTTGGTCATAGCATTTTTCATTTGTCAATTACAAATTACTGTTGGTCTGCGAAAATACATCAGACTGCACGAGTGCCAACTACAGTGCAGTGGACCCTCGAATTTAGTAGTGCTTTTTCTGTATGCAAAACTATTATTATCTATAAAATGTATTTTTTGTTAATATTTCCCATAGGAAATAATGTAAATCCAATTAAACCATTCCAGACACCCAAAAATATTAACAAACAATACATTTTATAGATAATAAAAATAGTTTTGCATACAGAAAAGGCACGACTAAATTCGAGGGTCCACTGTACTGTAGTTGGCACTCATGCAGTCTGTTGTATTTTCGCAGACCAACAGTAATTTTCTTCCTTAGTTTGTTTGGGCAGTCCAAGTACTTTTCACAGCTAGAAACTAGAGTATTTTTTAGCATTTCCTCACCAGTTCAAACCTGATTGATCGTGACTCACGGGACTGTACTGACACGATTGCAAACAAACCATACCACGGGTGGGGTTTGAACTCGCAGTCAGAGAGCCATAAAACAAATGTGTTAGCCACTGGATCAGCTGGCTACAGTAAGTTTCATCCAGCTAGGTATATTTGGATGAATCTTACTGTAGCCAGGTGGCCCAGTGGCTAACATGTTGGTCTGGAGTTTTATGATTCACTGACCACGGGTTCTATCCCTGCCCGTGGTATGGTCTGACTGATCATTGTACTAAGTATGGGTATGTGTTCAGTGTATAAATTATGTTCATTTATCAAATCAATAAATTCCTTCAAGTATTCAGTTGTCACAAGATTTACTGCAGCTGTCAAGTCTCCAGATGGCTTAACCCTTTGACTGTTTCAGGCCCCTTTCTGAAACTGTCATTCTATGTCGCTCAATTTTTGAAAAAAAAAAAAAAAATTTTCTTATGAAATGATAGAGAATCTTTTCCTGATGGTAATGACACCAAAAGTTCGAAATTTGGTCGAAAACTCATGGAATTATGCTCCCGTGAAGTTAGCGGTCTCGGCGACATATGCGTTTCGGCGATTTCGCCGACTTTGAGCCCTATTTTCAGCCAGTTCCATTGTTCCAGTTGACCAAACTCATAGCTATTTCTTTAGAACTCCATTTTATCTATCAGCTGAGTACAAGAAACCTCCATTTACTAATTTGGACTACCCAATATGGTGGTCAGAAATTGGCAATTTGGCCAATTTCACGCAAACTAAAAAAGATGCCAATTTCAAAATAGGGTCCAGAATAAACAAGGTAGACATTCGTGGCACTAAAATAACATATGCTCTGTTCATTAGTCACATCTCTAGGCCCCTCTTATATTATTATTGCTTTCTATTTTGATTTTTTATTCATACAAAAAAATACAAAATTTACTGTTATGCAGACTACTGCATTATTGTAAAAATGGTATAAATAATATCAGTGCACTAGTGAAAGAATATTAGACTCCCCAGTTGACGTGTATTGGACGTGTGGTGTGATTTATTTACTCCCGAACATTGGTAAAAATCGAACATTTCCGCTACTTTGAGCTTAGTTTCAAGGTCGTTTTCATCGTCAAAGTAATTAAAATCATATCTATTTCTGTAATATGTTTTCCATTTTATCACCTAAGACCATGAAAACGCGAATACAACGATAAATACTGTACGAAAATACACCTCAAAGTCGGCGTTTTATTCCAAAAAACGATCAGTTTTTTTTTCTCATTACGCAATGTGTGCTGCAGGATTTTTTTATGTGGTGCACAGTGACCACACAGACCCATTCTCTCACATGTGGGGCTACCAGCTTTCTCCCGCTTGATTTGAAGCCGCTAGAATTATTGAGTATATATACGTCAGAAACATTGGCTCGTAAGACGTATTTATACGTCGAAAACAGTCAAAGGGTTAATCGGACAAATATTTATAATGTTTCTTGAATTTACTCAACCAATCAGATATATATTCAGCCTTGATATGTTTATAGAATTGCTTTGCTGTCTTCATTGGATTTCTCCCACCTTTAAGAGGCCCATTTCCATGGCACATCTGGATAAATAATTTATCCTGGAAATAAAGCTACTGATTACAGGGACACCAAGCTATCAGTATCATTATTTTCACTTGTCAGCTGGTATCATTGTTAACCTGCAGTCTCAAATTCTTGGCTTTTAGCCTCGAAATGTCTGTTTTACTATATGTGGCTCTCAGATAGTTGCTTCTTTGATGTAATGGAGATTTCATTTTTGTTTCTGGTTAAATCATACATACAGTACAGTATATAGTTCTTGAAGCATTGTAATATTATTTGCCCTACCCATATTAATATTTACTCTTTCTACAATTTCATGGGGGGGCCAGGTTTCTTTAATTTTCCTTATCTAATGCTCTGATGTGTTTGCTTTATCTACCCTCATTACTTATGGTCCCATTTTTTTGCACTCTCTCTCTCTTTCTCCGTTTCTAACTGACACTGACATGCTTTATCAAATGTAACCCCCATTCTTTCATCTGATGTTGGTCCCTCAACACGTCCAACTTTACCCCACCAGCTCTCTAGTGCTGTTTGACACAGGTTTATCACACATGTGTATGTCCAACTTTCCCCACCACCTCTGCAGTGCTGTCTGACACAGGTGTAGCACACATGTGTATGTCCAACTTTCCCCCACCACCTCTGCAGTGCTGTCTGACACAGGTTTAGCACACATGTGTATGTCCAAGTTTCCCCCACCACTTCTGCAGTGCTGTCTGACACAGGTGTAGCACACATGTATATGTCCAACTTTCCCCCACCACCTCTGCAGTGCTGTCTGACACAGGTGTAGCAAACATGTGTATGTCCAACTTTCCCCCACCACCTCTGCAGTGCTGTCTGACACAGGTGTAGCACACTTGTGTATGTCCAACTTTCCCCCACCACCTCTGCAGTGCTGTCTGACACAGGTGTAGCACACTTGTGTATGTCCAACTTTCCCCCACCACCTCTGCAGTGCTGTCTGACACAGGTGTAGCACACTTGTGTATGTCCAACTTTCCCCCACCACCTCTGCAGTGCTGTCTGACACAGGTGTTTACCTGGAGTTTACCTGGAGAGAGTTCCGGGGGTCAACGCCCCTGCGGCCCGGTCTGTGACCAGGCCTCCTGGTGGATCAGAGCCTGATCAACCAGGCTGCTGCTGCTGGCTGCACACAAACCAACGTACGAGCCACAGCCCGGCTGGTCAGGAACCGACTTTAGGTGCTTGTCCAGTGCCAGCTTGAAGACTGCCAGGGGTCTGTTGGTAATCCCCCTTATGTATGCTGGGAGGCAGTTGAACAGTCTCGGGCCCCTGACACTTATTGTATGGTCTCTTAACGTACTAGTGACACCCCTGCTTTTCATTGGGGGGATGGTGCATCGTCTGCCAAGTTTTTTGCTTTCGTAGTGAGTGATTTTCGTGTGCAAGTTCGGTACTAGTCCCTCTAGGATTTTCCAGGTGTATATAATCATGTATCTCTCCCGCCTGCGTTCCAGGGAATACAGGTTTAGGAACCTCAAGCACTCCCAGTAATTGAGGTGTTTTATCTCCGTTATGCGCGCCGTGAAGGTTCTCTGTACATTTTCTAGGTCAGCAATTTCACCTGCCTTGAAAGGTGCTGTTAGTGTGCAGCAATATTCCAGCCTAGATAGTGTAGCACACGTGTGTGTATAATAAATGATAATTTTTTTTTGTGAACAAGTTTTTATTTTCATTGAATTAATAATGAAACACTTCAGCTTGGGCTTTCCACTAGATGGCGCAGCCATGACTGTTGCACGTGTTGATGTACCTGCAGATGTGTGTGTCGGAGGTTGTAGGTCTTGTCACGGGGTTCGCTTGTGTATCTTGCTCAACTGAGGCATCAGTATCAACAAAAGAACTTGATTTAATGTCAATAGAAGAAATGATCTGTCCATTTCTCTTTACTGAATTTTCTTTTTACATTTGATTTGCTTTTTTATATGCTGCACACAAATTTAAATAAGATTGTTTTGCTCATGTTTACTATTGTATTTTCTTTTCAAATTTTCTTTCTTGCCTTGTTTATGGATATGCGCATTACTCATATCTAGCTTTTTTTAGTATACCATTTTTATTAGTCTAGCATCTTCTATTAAGCAAATCTTTGTTTTGCATTTTATGTCGGGTTAGAATTAACTGTTTGATTCTTATACATATTTTTTTCAGAGCTCTTCATAGAATTTTTTTGTGCTGTATCCATACTTTTCAATGCTTTTAATCATTTTGTTTCTCTGAAATGCTGCCTTAGGTTATGAAGGTCGTCATTGAAAATTGAAAATTAGGTTGTTGAAATGTTTTGTTAGTGGGATGAATTGTAAAGGACCTGCCTAGTATGGGCCAACAGGCCTGCTGCAGTGTTTCTCCTTTCTTATGTTCTTATGTTCTTATTATTCCTGTAACCTGTTTGATCTTATTGGGTTCATCTTTTTCTTTCCTTAAGACATGCCTTGCAGTTGAGACGTATAATTGTTTACAGTAAGACATACCTTGCAACACAAAATTGTATACAGTAAGACGTACCTTGCAACGTAAAAGTGTATACAGTATGTTACTACTAGTAACATGCAACATAGTGTAGTATACAGTATGTTACTACTAGTAACATGCAACATAGTGTAGTATACAGTATGTTACTACTAGTAACATACCTTGCAACATAGTGTAGTATACAGTATATTACTACTAGTAACATACCGTGCAACATAGTGTAGTATACAGTATATTACTACTAGTAACATACCTTGCAACATAGTGTAGTATACAGTATGTTACTACTAGTAACATGCAACATAGTGTAGTATACAGTATGTTACTACTAGTAACATGCAACATAGTGTAGGGTACAGTATGTTACTACTAGTAACATGCAACATAGTGTAGTATACAGTATGTTACTGCTAGTTTGTGATCTTTCTTCCGCAAGTGTATTTATATTATTTTTATTTACTAATTCTTGTTCTTCTCCAGTCAATAAATTTAATATTTTCTGTGTAGTGTAATTGTCCAAATTATCATTTGCAACTTGGCTTTCTCTACTTATGATTGTAATGAAATACTCTAATAGTGCTAATACACAGTGGCTAAAATTATGTATCTAGGTCTTGATTTAACCCGTAAACGGTCCAAGCAGATCTACGTTCACATGCGTAGTGCTACAAAAGTAGATTACGTTTTTTTTTACATATTTTCAAATATAACAAAAAAAAAAGTAGATCAAAGTTTTTTTTTTTACACATTTTCAAATGTAAAAAAACAAAAAGATCTACTTTTTTTACATTCAAATGTTGAAAAAACGTATATATACGTTTGGACCATTTACGGGTTAAGTATGTCAACTTTATGATTAGTTTGTCCAAAATGCATTGCATAATATGTGGCTCCTGAGCTTTCTGTTGTATCAAATTACAGTGGACCCCCGGTTTACAATATTATTTCATTCCAGAAGTATGTTCAGGTGCCAGTACTGACCAAATTTGTTCCCATAAGGAATATTGTGAAGTAGATTAGTCCATTTCAGACCCCCAAACATACACGTACAAACGCACTTACATAAATACACTTACATAATTGGTCGCATTGGGAGCTGATCGTAAACCGGGGGTCCACTGTATATTTGTATTTAAAGGGATATCTTTAAACTTGTTCAAGGCTCCAAGTGAGAAATACTTATTAAGAAGCGTATATTAACCCTTTTGCTGTTGAAACCTCTGAAATTAAATGTGTTCTCGATGTCCATATTTAAAAAAAAAAAAGTTTTTCTGAAATGGTAGAGAATCATTTTCTTAAAGTAGTAATGCCAAAAATACAAAATTTGATGGAAAAACTTAAGAATTACGCAGATGCAAATTTATTGATCTGGGCGCAATTTATGTATTGACAATTTCACCCAGTTAATTGCTCAATTAGTTCATATTAGCTGTTTTGCTAGTATTCCTCCTATTTCATCAATGTAGCATAAGAAACTGCCCATTCAACTATCAAAACAACTCTATAAAGTACACAGAAGTAGGTAATTTGGCCAGTTAATAAACAGAGTTGGTACTTTGGCCAATTTATAAACAGAGCTCAAAATAAACAGTGTAGACAGTCCAGTCACTAAAACAATATTTCCTCTGCTCATTAAACGTGTCCCTAGGAATCCTACATTGCACTTGCCCTACATTCTGAATTCAGTAAATGAAAAATCTAAGATTTACCCTATTTCTTGGATAAAATATAACTAGGAATGATTGGCCATGGTTTACAGCTTCCCATTAATTGAATTAGCCCAAGTGAAAAAATGTAAAACAGATTGTGGTGTGTAGGGGGAGGGGGGCCTTATTCCAACTTGAGAAAATTGGCAAAAAAAACTCATATTTCCACTATTCAAAATAAATTTCAAGCTAGTTCCAGACCTGGAACTAACTAAAGTGATCTCTATTTCAGCAGTATGTCTTCCATTCTATCAAGTAATACCAAAAAATACCAGTGAAACTATAAAAACCACCCTAGAAAGCACCTTAGTCGATATTTTAAACCAAAGACAAGGTTGGAGTTCTGTGTTTCCCATCGTACACCGCGTGAGGTACGATTTTTTTTTATACCGTTCACACTCGTCACACAGACCCATTATCTCATATCTAGGCCAAAATTTACCACTCGCATCTCATCCTAGGAGCTAAGTTAATGACGTTGATCTACATGATGGACCCAGGTATCAATAATGTAGCTCTATACGACAAGATGCTTGGTGTCAATAGTGTAACTATGTGAGAGATGCCTGGTGTCAGTAATTTAAAGCTATGTGATGGACAGTGAAAGGTTAAATATTTACACAGAGCTACTAATACATTTGATAATACTGTAATCCTTGCCAAATTTAGGTCAGAATTATGCATGATAAAGCTTTGAGAAAGTGTAGGGAACTTTTCATACTTTTTTTGAGGAGCTGAATAACCATACTAAAGAGTTTGCTGCACATAGAATAGAGGCGTTGAATAATTCAGCATATTGTCTTGAGTTCGCAGTTGTGGTTTGCTTGTACGTATAGGTATACTGTGATCCCGTACCTTTGTAACTTGGTCATGATTGTGACCAAATCTACCTGGAGTTCATTACCTTTGTAACTTGTTCAGCTATCAAAACTCTCGGGCCCAGGCCCTGGACCCGTTATGTACGTACCTCTAATCTTTTGACTTCTGCCCACAGAATGGGTATTGGGTGCATAATAAAGATACTAAACTTACTGTGATCCCATTAATTAATGGGCTAATGGGGTGAGAGGGTGTACATTATTGCCTATTGTCCATAGATTCTGAATTAGCCAGTTAAAGCAATCATTTAGGAGACGTACTTTTTCATATGTTTACTGTTACATTGTCTTCATAATTCTTAACTATTTAGGCAGGAAATATGCACTCAGTGTGAACTGCACAATCAACAGTGCACTGTATATTGGTGTTTTTTGGGCTTTGAGGTGATAAGTCTGTCAGGTGACATTTCAAGCATTATACACTAACCTAATGTATATATGCAACTCTGCGGGTATTCCACTGTTTTGTCATTGGTTATCTTCCACCACAGCAAGTAGATCAGAAAAAAGGGAAATACATTTGTTATCACTCATTCAATAGCTGCTTGCAAGATATGCAAAGACATCACAGTTCAAATGACCATGTAATTCTAGCAAGACAGCTCTCGAGTGATGAAGAATGTACATGGATTTCATAAGATACTCATTGTGACTCATGAGATCATAACATGACTGCAAATAAATCACAAATTGGGTAGGGGTTTGAATCCATGGCAGGGGGTGCCCTAAAACTATCAGGCCAGTGTGCTAATCATTCGTTCAGCTGGCTCTCTTAGGATTCATCTAGCTAGATACGTATACAGTGGACCCCCGGTTTACGATATTATTTCATTCCAGAAGTATGTTCAGGGGCTAGTACTGACCGAATTTGTTCCCATAAGGAATATTGTGAATTAGATTAGCCCATTTCAGACCCCCAAACATACACATACAAACGCACTTACATAAATACACTTACATAATTGGTCGCATTGGGAGCTGATCGTAAACCGGGGGTCCACTGTATTTTTATATACTTTAGGGAGGTTAGGGTGGGCCCCGCTGTGATCACAAATGCCAATTTTTACAGCTGAATCTCACACCAGCAAGACTGTGGCATGGGGCCCATTCTAGCCTCCCTTTGGTGAGTAGAAATGCAGGTAACCTGGAACCTAACCTGCTGTATACAGCAGGTTAGGTTACAGGTTACTGCTGCAAAGTGAAACATTGCCTTTTATCGCTTTCAGATAATGTCTACATTATCATATAGTAAGTGAGCAATAGTTAGGCCTAAAAAATATATATACAGTACACACATTACTTAAAATATTTTTGTCCTTAGCTTGTAGTGAGTGGTGAATATATTTATTGCAGGAATTCTGAATAATTGAAGAATGTATGTCTAGTTGGTTGAATCCTATTAGAGCCAGCTGACCCAATGGTTGAATCCTATTAGAGCAAGCTGACCCATTGGTTGAATCCTATTAGAGCCAGCTGACCCAATGGTTGAATCCTATTAGAGCCAGCTGACCCAATGGTTGAATCCTATTAGAGCGAGCTGACCCATTGGTTGAATCCTATTACAGCCAGCTGACCCAATGGTTGAATCCTATTAGAACCAGCTGACCCAATGGTTGAATCCTATTTGAGCCAGCTGACCCAGTGGTTGAATCCTATTAGAGCCAGCTGACCCAGTGGTTGAATCCTATTAGAGCCAGCTGACCCAGTGGTTGAATCCTATTAGAGCCAGCTGACCCAGTGGTTGAATCCTATTAGAGCCAGCTGACCCAGTGGTTGAATCCTATTAGAGCCAGCTGACCCAGTGGTTGAATCCTATTACAGCCAGCTGACCCAGTGGTTGAATCCTATTACAGCCAGCTGACCCAATGGTTGAATCCTATTACAGCCAGCTGACCCAGTGGTTGAATCCTATTAGAGCCAGCTGACCCAGTGGTTGAATCCTATTAGAGCCAGCTGACCCAGTGGTTGAATCCTATTAGAGCCAGCTGACCCAGTGGTTGAATCCTATTAGAGCCAGCTGACCCAGTGGTTGAATCCTATTACAGCCAGCTGACCCAGTGGTTGAATCCTATTACAGCCAGCTGACCCAATGGTTGAATCCTATTAGAGCCAGCTGACCCAGTGGTTGAATCCTATTAGAGCCAGCTGACCCAGTGGTTGAATCCTATTACAGCCAGCTGACCCAATGGTTGAATCTATTACAGCCAGCTGACCCAGTGGTTGAATCCTATTAGAGCCAGCTGACCCAGTGGTTGAATCCTATTACAGCCAGCTGACCCAGTGGTTGAATCCTATTACAGCCAGCTGACCCAGTGGTTGAATCCTATTAGAGCCAGCTGACCCAGTGGTTGAATCCTATTACAGCCAGCTGACCCAATGGTTGAATCCTATTACAGCCAGCTGACCCAGTGGTTGAATCCTATTACAGCCAGCTGACCCAATGGTTGAATCCTATTACAGCCAGCTGACCCAGTAGTTAGAACACTGGCCTGTAAGCTTTAGGGTTCTGCCTTGAGTGTGAACCTTCCCATTCTGTGATATACAGTCATTGTGTAATAGTGACTGTTGCTCCTCAAGCAGTGAATAACATAAGGTGTTACCAATTAGGAAATTTTTGTTTTTAAAGGTTTGCAGAAATTAAAAATAAAATGACAAACTTTTTCTGGATTTTTATTTTCATATAATTAATTGCTAGGAAAACCCAATGTTTGTGCAACATATGAATTCTCAGTAATTTTAAAGCATTTTAATGTATTACTAATTTGTATTTTGGTATATTTTGGGTTATTGTTTTTAAGTTCTGACTATTTTTAGCAGATGTTTAAGTAAATTTAAAGGGCCTTCTTTTATTCTTTATTTAGTGTTAAGTACAGTAAACCCTTGATATAACAGCTTCCCCCTAATATAACAAAATTTAAAAATTATGGGAAAATCCACTGGTTAAATTGTACTTCTATTTTCCATGTTTATTGCAGTACAACTGTAAATTGTGTACACAGTACTATGATGAATATACAGTAGTTCCCCCGTATTCCCGTGATACGTTCCAAGCCCTACCGTGGATACCTGAAACTATGTATAGTAGCAAACCCTATACAGCCTTTTCTCACTTAGTGATGTACTCATTTACCAATGACTCGGACTTGCAACGGGCTCTCTGACCATTATACATATCTAAATAATGTATATTAGAGCTGATTTCCTCTATTCTGTTTATTACAGTATTCAGTACACTACTGTATAAACATTTAAAAATATGCTAAGCATGTTATAAATGGTGCATAAGTGACATTAAAACAATATCGAAGATGGTTGACACAAACCCTCTACTATTATAGCATGCTCCTTGGTTAGCAACGAATTCGTTTACTGCCGTGGTCTTAGGAATGTCGTTAAGTGAGATGCCATATGTAAGTCATTTTTCATTTACATACATACCTGTAATAATGCTTGTTAAATTATGCACAATAAGTGGAGAGTTAACATTTTTTCACTGATGGGAAGCATTTCACAGCTTTTCTTAGGTTTTTAAAACCGTCCAGTATCACTACTTTTACACTCTGGTGTTATTATTAAGTAAAATTAAGGTTTTTTTTTGGGCCATGGTGAACCATAGATAACTGAAAATGTGGGAACCAAATCTTTGGATACAAGGGTCAGACTCTCTCAAGGGAGGTTCCTTGATGTTGGTGAGGGGCTCTTGATCTAGGGAATTGGATCTGTGCTTCAGTTTCCTGAATTGAGCTTGAATACCTTCCATCCTTTCCCCACAGGTGCTGTATAATCCCCATGGGTTTAGCGCTCCCCCATAATAATACTGTAAAGTACTACTATATTACATACTATTGCTTTGTTTTTAACATTATTCTGATTTAATAGATACTCAGATAATACCCCTCTCCTATTAGTCTGTTATATCAAGGGTCTACTGTAATTAACATATATACACATTGATATGGAGGGTAGAAGTATATAGTGTAGTATCGTAAATTAACATAGGTACGGTGGAACCTTGGCAGTCGAACTTAATTTGTTCCAGAAGGCTGTTCAAGTGCTGATCTGTTCGAGTACAGAATGAATTTTTCCCAACCAATTTTCTTTTGGGTTGGCTGTTATCACTAATCTTCTTTGGCTCCATGGTGACTTATTTATACAGTGGACCCTCGCCTAACTCTATTAATCCGTTCCTGAGAGCTCAATGTTAGGCAAAATTTAGGTGAATTAATTTTCCCCATAAGAAATAATGGAAATCAAATTAATCCGTTCCTGGCACCCCAAAGTATGAACAAAAAAAATTTTTTACCACATGAAATATTAATTTTAATGCACACAAACTGAAGAAGACATGCACAGTTACATGACACTTACCTTTATTGAAGATCTGGTGATGATTGATGGGATGGGAGGAGGGGAGTGTTGATGGTGTTAGTGTTTAGAAGGGGAATCCCCTTCCATTAGGACTTGAGGTGGCAAGTCCTTTTCCGGGGTTACTTCCCTTCTTTTAATGCCACTAGGACCAGCTTGAGAGTCACTGGACCTCTGTCACACAACATATCTGTCCATAGAGGCCTGTACCTCCCGTTCCTTTATGACATTCCCAAAGTGTTTCACAACATTGTCAGTGTATAGGTTGCCAACACGGCTTGCAATAGCTGTGTGAGGGTGATTTTCATCAAAAAAGGTTTGCACTTTAAGCCACATTGCACACATTTCCTTAATCTTTGAAGTAGGCAACTTCCTCAATTTCTCTATCCCCTCCTCCGAAGCAGTTTCCTCAGGTGTGGCCTCTTGCTGTTGAAGATGATCTAGCAGCTCATCAGTGGTTAGTTCTTCATTGTCCTCCTCCACCAACTCTTCCACATCCTCCCCACTAACCTCCAACCCCAAGGCACTTAAGGTCTAATTTCTTTTCAATTAGGTAATTTTTCACAGTGGATGCAAATGCATGGTGTAACCAGTCATAGAAAAAGTCCCTAGTGACCCATGCCTTACTGTTTGCCCTCCACAGCACACACAAATTAGCCTTGAGGACATTGTTTTTCCTGAACACTGGGGGTTTCAGAGTGATACACCAATAAAGGCTTCACTTTGCAATCACCACTAGCATTGCCACACATCAACAGAGTAAGCCTGTCTTTCATAGGCTTATGTCCTGGGAGTGCCTTTTCCTCCTGAGTAATGTACGTCCTGTTTGGCATTTTCTTCCAAAACAGGCCTGTTTTGTCACAATTAAACACTTGCTCAGGTTTCAGTCCTTCACTGTCTATGTACTCCTTGAATTCCTGCACATACAGTGGACCCCCGCATAACGATCACCTCCGAATGCTACCAATTATGTAAGTGTATTTACGTAAGTGCGTTTGTACGTGTATGTTTGGGGGTCTGAAATGGACTAAACTACTTCACAATATTCCTTATGGGAAGAAATTCGGTCAGTACTGGCACCTGGACACACTTCTGGAGTGAAAAAATATCGTTAACCGGGGGTCCACTGTATTTTTCAGCCGCTTTGTGGTCCGAACTGGCAGCCTCACCATGCCTTATCACACTATGTATGCCACTATGATTCTTAAATCTCTCAAACCAACCTTTGCTGGCCTTAAATTCACTCACATCATCACTAGTTGCAGGCATTTTTCTAATTAAATCGTCATGCAACTTCCTAACCTTTTCACATGTGATCGCTTGAGAGATGCTATCTCCTGCTATCTGTTTTTCGTTTATCCATACCAATAACAGTCTCTCAACATCTTCTATCACTTGCGATCTCTGTTTCGAAAACAAAGTTGCACCTTTGGCAAGAACAGCTTCCTTGATTGCCATTTTCTTGGCCACAATAGTAGTGATGGTTGATTGGGGTTTTGTGTACAATCTGGCCAGCTCGGAGACATGCACTCCACTTTCATACTTAGCAATGATCTCTTTCTTCATATCCATAGTAATTCTCAATCTTTTTGCTGTAGGGTTGGCACTAGAAGCTTTCTTGGGGCCCATGGTGACTTATTTTGCAGGTGCAACCACTAAAAAGGCTGTGATAATATGAAATGTTCCGATTGTATGCTTGGAAGCGACCGTGGTGGCTGGCTTGTAAACACTGACTCCCAAGGAACAAGTGAGGCGGGCTCAGGCCGCACGTGGATGCATCTCGAAACGCAGAGATTTACCTGCGGATTGTTAGAGTCGAGCGATTATTTTGAGGCTAGCGAGGCCAAAATTTATGCGTATAAAATGTATCCAGCGATTTAATATTATGCGAGTGTGTGAGTTGTCTTCAAGTGACGAGGTTAGGCCACTGTACAGATGATATTAAAAAAGATGACGATATATTACTACAAAATATGTTTGACTAGCAAATGTATCATGTTTGCTATTGTTATTATGCAATGTAACAGTTCGTACTACTGAGTGATTTGTGTTATGATAACTAAAATGTATATGTGACTACTAAATATGATCGTTATACTAGATGTTCACTGTATACTAGATTGTTGTGTGTATGCTACAAACTGGTAGATACTGTTATGACTAATATTAACTAATATTAATGATAATGTAGTACTATGTTTCTTACTAAGATTTGTTAGTTGTGCAAAATAGCTAATTATACTATGTATGAATAAACTTAATGTAATACTATTGTGTATGACTAATTACTTTAATGTAATAATTGTGTATGACTAAACTTAATGTAATATTGTGTATGACTAAACTTAATGTAATATTGTGTATGACTAACTAATGTAATACTTGTGTATGACTAAACTTAATGTAATACTGTGTTGACTATGACTATGTGTATACTAATTAATGTATCGTATATAATTATGTATGGAACTAAACTTAATGTAATACTGTGTATGACTAAATGTAATACTATTGTGTATGACTAAACTTTAATGTAATATTGTGTATGACTAAACTTAATGTAATACTGTGTATGACTAAATGTAATACTATTGTGTATGACTAAACTTTAATGTAATATTGTGTATGACTAAACTTAATGTAATACTGTGTATGACTAAATGTAATACTATTGTGTATGACTAAACTTTAATGTAATATTGTGTATGACTAAGCTATAATGTAATACTGTGTATGACTAAATTAATGTAATACTGTGTATGACTAAATGTAATACTATTGTGTATGACTAAATTAATGTAATACTGTGTATGACTAAATGTAATACTGTGTATGACTAAACTTAATGTAATACTGTGTATGACTAAACTTAATGTAATACTGTGTATGACTAAACTTAATGTAATACTGTGTATGACTAAACTTAATGTAATACTGTGTATGACTAAACTTAATGTAATACTGTGTATGACTAAACTTAATGTAATACTGTGTATGACTAAACTTTTGCATTTATTCATTGTAACTCGCCTAATGACCATATGTAAAAATCCAGCAGTCTTCTTGCCTTGTTAATCTTTAGTTAGTCTTAAGTTTGCCCAAAATGCTCTGCATACAAAGGTGCTTTTTGCATGTTCACCCAGTTATTACACTCCTCTATGCAAACATGTATCATGCTAAAATAAGCTTGTTATTGTTAATACTATGTATGACTTAACTTTAATACAGTGGATCCCTGGTTTACGATATTATTTCATTCCAGAAGTATGTTCAGGTGCCAGTACTGAACGAATTTGTTTCCATAAGAAATATTGTGAATTAGATTAGTCCATTTCAGACCCCCAAACATACACGTACAAACGCACTTACATAAATACACTTACATAATTGGTCGCATTGGGAGGTGATCGTAAAGCGGGGGTCCACTGTATACAGTGGACCCCCGACTAACGATATTATTTCAATCCAGAAATCTGTTCAGGTGCTGTTATAGACCAAATTTGTTCCCATAAGGAATATTGTGAATTAGATTAGTCTGTTTCAGACCCCCAGAAATACACCTACAAAAGCACTTACAAAAATACACTTACATAACTGGTCGAGTTGGGAGTTCATCGTTAGCCGGGGGTCCACTGTAATTCTATGTATGATGTTTAGACTGATATTTCATAAATTACTGCAACAATGACTTTGGCATATTTGGCAAAACAGTCTTTGCTTTATAAAGCAAGTTCGCAGCCTCTGCTTTAACCCTTTCAGGGTCCGTGCCGTAGATCTACAGCTTTACATTGAGGGTCCAAACCGTAGATCTACGCCATGAGCTCAGCTCACTGATAAGCTATGAGTGGTAAATTTGGGCCTAGATATGAGAGAATACATCTATGTGGTATGTGTGTACCACATAAAATAAATCCTGCAGCACACAGTGCATAATGAGAGAAAGAAAACTGAGATTGTAATTTTCAATTAAAACGGCAACTTTGCAGTGTTTTTTCGTATGTTTTTTACAGTTGTATTTGCAATTTCTTGGTCTCAGTTGATAGAATGGAATATATATTAGAGAAATAGAGATGATTTTGATTGGTTTTAGTTCTGGAAATGGCTTGAAACTGAGCTCAAAGTAGGGGAAATGTTAAATTTTTGCCGATGTTCAAGAGTAAACAAACGACCTCACACGTCTAATACACGCCAGCTGGTGGGTCTAATATACATTCACAAATGTGGTGATGATATTTATACAATTATTACAGTATTGCATAACAGTAAATCTTCTATTTTTTGGTTTGAATAAAAATTTATTATGTGAATAAAAAACAAAAATGGAATTCATTTGTAAAGTCTCAAAACGTAACTAATGGACAGAGGAAATGTTAGTTTAGTGCCAGGAATACCTACATTGTTTATTCTGGACCCTATTTTGAAACTGGAATATTTTGAACTTTGTGTTAAATTGGCCAAATTACCAATTTCCGATCACTTTATTTTGTAGTTGAAACAGTTTAATTGGCAATTTCTTGTGCTCAATCAATAGAATAGAAGTAATACTAGTGGAATAGCTAAGAATTTGGTCAACTGGAATATGGTAATTGGCCTAAAATGGGAGTCAAAGTCGGCAAAATCGCCAATGCATAAGCATCACTGACACATCAAAATTCACGAGAACATAATTTCGTCAGTTTTCCATCAAATTTTGTACTTTTTGTTTTATTACTTTCAGAAAATGATTCTCTACCTTTTAATAAGAAAAAATAACAAAATTATTTTTTGAAAATTCTTGGACACTTTGAAATAAAGCCTCTGGACCCTGAAAGGGTTAAGAGTACCTACTCTATTCTCTTGAAAATATTCATTACCTTGTTACTTTAGAGTACATGGAAAATGTTCCTAGAAATGATTGTTCATAGTGATCTGTTGAAAAGTAGCATAGTTTAGTAAATGAAAGCTTAAGTTCCAGACTCTTCCTCCTGACTATCATCCTCACTAAATAATATAAACAGATAATTAAACAAATTAAATCAGAGGCAGTTTCAGATGTTTATTTAAGAAGGGTTTAGGGTTGGCACTCTGGTTGGAAGAGAGGGCTAGCTTGACTGTCTTGAAGCAGTTATTATTATTGTTATTTTTATTATTATATGTAAGTGGCTTTTATTACTTGACCAGCTGTTGGAGTGTGAGCGAAGTAACATTTATGAAGGGATTCGGGGAAACCGGTTAGCCAGACTTGAGTCTTTTATGTGGGAAGTACAGTTCCTGTACTTAGAAGGAGGGGTGGGGATATTTGCAGTGTGGAACTGTATTGTTATTATTATATGGAAGGCTTTGGGGGACTGAAGGAATCTGGGGGCTCCAGCTTCCTTTGCCATCTTCCTTATCACCATCTCTGAATTTAAATAGTTCATTCTTACAATGCGCCACTTGTCAAAATCTGTTTGTTTTCCTAGTGAGATGCTGAGTACAGGAAGTTTTTTATGCAGTATTACACTAATTTATATACATTTTCTTTTTTTAATACACTGGCCGTCTCCCACCAAGGTAGGGTGATCCAGAAAAGAAGAAACACTTTCATCATCACTCATTCCATTACTCTCTTGCCAGAGGCATGCCAATAGTACAGTTGAAAATTGCAAATATCCTTACCACTCCTTCATATCACAAGAAAAAAAGAGACTACCTCATCAAGATTTGAGGTGTTGCACAGCAGGTGTGGGGGGAGATCAGATCTGTGAAGCTCAAGATGCAATACTTAGTTATGGGACTCTGATCCTAACTTACAGATGCAGACGATGACTACACATTCTCACACATAGACAAAACATTATGGACTTGATTCGTTCACCAACCTGGACTTTGGCAGTAGTGGTTCTTGCTCTTTTCTGCTGTGCAATGCCTCAGTTAAGCCTTTCATTTATCAAGTGATGTCACACAGGTTAAAACTGTCTTGACAGTGGTATGTGATGTAGGAACTGCAACATTTATTTAATATGTGAACATACTAGACATTTGTTACATAGCTACTAGAAAGCTAGTGTTGTGTTATCTTCATGATCCTCAGTTATTTACCTTCAAGTAAATGTAAGTCGTTTTAATTTGTTTTTGTAAATTGTAATGTGATGAATTTAGGGCAAAAAGTGAATACTGAAGCAAACTGTCTTGGTGGTGGTGAAGTTTTTTTAATCCTTTGGATCACGCCTAATTACGGTACTTATTTATTCCTCGGGTACTGTATGATCCATATGAGTTTAACACTTCTCCATAAATATGTATGTGGTAGGCAGTTGAACTGACTTGATGTTCACTCAGCTGTTTAAATGAAGGGACTGTTAACAGTTATGATGCAGTTACAGTGCTGTGTTTTTCATGCTAGACAAGTAACTAGGACAAGTAACTAGGACAAGTAACTAGGACAAGTAACTAGGACAAGTAACTAGGACAAGTAACTAGTACAAGTAACTAGGACTAGTAACTAGGACAAGTAACTAGGACAAGTAACCAGGGTAAGTAACTAGGGCAAGTAACTAGGGCAAGTAACTAGGGCAAGTAACTAGGACAAGTAACTAGGGCAAGTAACTAGGGCAAGTAACTAGGACAAGTAACCAGGGTAAGTAACTAGGGTAAATAACTAGGGCAAGTAACTAGGACAAGTAACTAGGACAAGTAACTAGGGTAAGTAACTAGGGTAAGTAACTAGGACAAGTAACTAGGACAAGTAACTAGTACAAGTAACTAGGACAAGTAACTAGGGTAAATAACTAGGGTAAGTAACTAGGGCAAGTAACTAGGACAAGTAACTAGGACAAGTAACTAGGGTAAGTAACTAGGACAAGTAACTAGGACAAGTAACTAGGACAAGTAACTAGGACAAGTAACTAGGACAAGTAACTAGGACAAGTAACTAGGACAAGTAACAAGTAACTAGTTCTAGTTACTAGAACAGAGTTGTGCTCCTGGTGTCCCCATCTTCAATAATTTGTTTGTCATGCCTTTTTTTTTTTTTTTTTCCCAGTAGTTGAAGCATTTATTTCAACTTCTTGTAATTCATTCCAGTAATGTGAGTTCCCATGGAATGAGGAATCTGGTTATTATTGATAATTTTGTGCTTTTCACTCAGGTAAATGTTGGTCGTTTGCTGAAATTGTTTACTACGTCAGTTATTTGTTTATATTGTATGTACACTATTGTATTATGAGTATTCTCAATTGCATATAGACATCAGTTTTACATTTTTAATATATATATATATATATATATATATTATTATATATATATATATATATATATATATATATATAATATATATATATATTATATTTATATATATTTTTTTTTTTTTTTTTTTTTTTTTTTTTTTTTTTTTTTTTTTTTTTTTTTTTTTTTTTTTTTTTTTTTTTTTTTTCAAAAATTTTGTAATGTCCTGAAGTTTGTTTCATTGTGCATTATATTCACTGACCTTCATAAATTATTGCTTGCTTTTATTATACTGTTGTCAGTACAGCAAACAATGTGTTGAGTTCCTGGTGTTACAGTTTTCAGGGAATTTGGTGAATTAAGGTAAAGATGCTGACTACTTGCAGAGGAGTCTTCACTGGCACAACGGTTCACTTGTGTATTTGATAGAGCTCTCCCAGTTAATGAAACTGTACTGTACCGATTAAGGCTCCTCTACATTTTCTACCATCTTGCCTTACAATCGAGTTTTTTGTAGCAAAACTACGGTAGTTCAAATAGTTAGGCTTTGCACGCATTTGTACTGGTTATTTTCCTTTGTGTAACTTAAATCTGCTTCTGTCCCAGATTTTAATCCCCCTGTACTGTAATATTTTTGTGTACTTGTTTCTGTGAAAGAGTTTTATTTTGGGTGATTTTCTTTGTTTGCATTTATTTTTTTAGTGCTAAAAGGCCAAAACACTAAGTAAAAATTACAATTTTGTTTCTTCATACACTTAATAAATTTTAGTGTTATAATATTAATTGAGAATTTATTTCAAAGGTAGTAATTATAGCTGCACTTACAGAAAGTAATGTAGAGTTAGAAGACAAGATGTCAGAATACTGCCTACGCTGGAACAACCACCGGCCCAACCTGGTGACGGTATTCTCCGAGCTGCTCACGTCTGAGGCCCTGGTAGATGTCACTCTGGCCACCGATGGTCACTACATACACGCTCACAAACTGGTACTCTCAGCATGCAGCGTTTACTTTAAAGTAAGTCGTTGATGCTCTGAATATCGTAGTTTTGACTAGAAAACGTTTTACAAATGACGTTATTTAACTTTATTAATGCTGTATTACATTTTGTGAGTTTCTGTAGTGTTAATAGGAAGGCAGAATTAATACTGACATTAAGTGGGTTGCAAATAATCATTTAACCTAGTTTTTATTGCTAATGTTATTGATTAATTATCATTATTTTCATATAATGACTGTGCTAGCTTGAAGTAATTATGTAGTAGTTGGACTATTCTTTACCTTGCTTCAGTATCGTTTTTTTTATGAAAGTAAATTTTTGCATGGAACAAACACCTGGACACTTCAAACCTGATTACCAGACATTCTTTCATTCCGATCTAATTTTTCTATGTAGCGACTAAGAGTTTGGCTCTTACTTTTAATACAATAATGTGGCAGATGTTGCAAGTATATGGAATAGGTGGTAAGTTACTAAATGCTGTAAAGAGCTTTTATGAGGATAGTGAGGCTCAGGTTAGGGTGTGTAGAAAAGAGGGAGAATACTTCCCGGTAAAAGTAGGTCTTAGACAGGGATGTGTAATGTCACCATGGTTGTTTAATATATTTATAGATGGGGTTGTAAAAGAAGTAAATGCTAGGGTGTTCGGGAGAGGGGTGGGATTAAATTATGGGGAATCAAATACAAAATGGGAATTGACACAGTTGCTTTTTGCTGATGATACTGTGCTTATGGGAGATTAATAAATAACAAAAAGGCACAATACCATGACTGGAACGATACACAAATAACCCGCACATAAAAGAGAGAAGCTTATGACCAAGTTTCGGTCCAACTTGGACCATTGACAAAGTCACACTAACAGAGGTGGAGCAGAATGGCTATATATAGGCAGGAAGAGGTGGAGGTAGTATTAGTAGTAGTAGTACAAGAATTGTATATACCGACAAGATGAAATTAAGACACATGCACAACACCCGGGCATCCCCATCGTAGACGTTTCGCCATCCAGCCAGCCACTGGATGGCGAAACGTCCACAACAAAGACAACCAGACGCTGCACATGTGTCTTAATTTCATCAGTAGTTGTAGTAGTAGTAGAAGAAGAAGAGGTAGTAGTAGTGGTAGTGGTAGAAGTGGGAAATAAGGATGACGAGCCAGTCAAAAACAAAGGAAGGGGAGCACTGCAAGAGAGCTAGATGCCCACAGAGGGAGAGCAACCGCACAGAGGTGCGTGAAAGGGGAAGTGGTTTCCTTTCTCCTCTGGGTTGTCTTTCTCTCTCCTGTCTCGTGTTTCTGTTCCTTCTTCATTTATTTTATTTCACCACTTCCCCTTTCACGCACCTCTGTGCGCTTGCTCTCCCTCTGTGGGTATCTAGCTCTCTTGCAGTGCTCCCCTTCCTTTGTTTTTGACTGGCTCGTCATCCTTATTTCCCACTTCTACCACTACTACTACCTCTTCTTCTACTACTACTACTACTACAACTACTGATGAAATTAAGACATATGTGCGGCGTCTGGTTGTCTTTGTTGTGGACGTTTCGCCATCCAGTGGCTGGCTGGATGGCGAAACGTCTACGATGGGGATGCCCGGGTGTTGTGCATGTGTCTTAATTTCATCTTGTCGGTATTATATACAATTCTTGTACTACTACTACTACTACTACTACCTCCACCTCTTCCTGCCTATATATAGCTGTTCTGCTCCACCTCTGTTAGTGTGACTTTGTCAATGGTCCAAGTCGGACCGAAACGTCGTCGTAAGCTTCTCTCTTTTATGTGCGGGTTATTTGTGTATTATGGGAGATTCTAAAGAAAAATTGCAAAGGTTAGTGGATGAGCTTGGGAATGTGTGTAAAGGTAGAAAGTTGAAAGTGAACATAGAAAAAAGTAAGGTGATGAGGGTATCAAATGATTTAGATAAAGAAAAATTGGATATCAAATTGGGGAGGAGTAGTATGGAAGAAGTGAATGTTTTCAGATACTTGGGAGTTGATGTGTGAGCGGATGGATTTATGAAGGATGAGGTTAATCATGGAATTGATAGGGGAAAAAAGGTGAGCGGTGCGTTGAGGTATATGTGGAGACAAAAAACGTTATCTATGGGGGCAAAGAAGGGAATGTATGAAAGTATAGTAGTATCAACACTTATATGGGTGTGAAGCTTGGGTTGTGAATGCAGCAGTGAGGAGGCAGTTGGAGGCAGTGCAGATGTCCTATCTAAGGGCAATGTGTGGTGTAAATATTATGCAGAAAATTTGGAGTGTGGAAATTAGGAGAAGGTGTGGAGCTAATAAAAGTATTAGTCAGAGGGGTTGTTGAGGTGGTTTGGTCATTTAGAGAGACTGGATCAAAGTAGAATGACATGGAGAACGTATAAATCTGTAGGGTAGGGAGGCGGGGTAATGGTCATCCTTGAAAAGGTTGGAAGGAAGGGGCAATGGAGGTTTTGTGGGTGAGAGGGCTTGGACTTCCAGCAGGCGTGCATGAGCACGTTCGATAGTGAATGGGGGGCTCCAAACGTAGACCTACTTTTTTTTTTTTTACATGCTTTCAAATGGGGAAAATAAAGGTCGGAGTGCTACACCCATGAACGTAGATCTACTTTTGGACAGTTTAAGGGTTAAATGGTTAATGGTCCAAGTTGGACCAAAACGACATCATAAGTTTCAATCTCGTGTGTGCGGGTTATTTGTGTATAATAATATATAAATGATTTTTTTTTAAGGTTGGCTCTTGATTATGTGGCCATGTTTTTGCAGGACTTGTTTGGTGCAAACCCCTGCAAACATCCCATTGTGATCCTCAAGGATATTCGTATTGATGACCTGAAAACTGTGATTGACTTCATTTACCGAGGGGAAGTCAATGTGTCCCAGGACAGGTTACAAGATGTGCTCAGGGTCAGTAGTTTGGACTTTGTACAAACTTCCTTCAACTGGTTATATAAGAAATGTGTTATTTTACTTGGTTATCGTAATGAAAAATATTCACAGGAAAAAGACACTTGCAGAAGGAACTTTATTAAAACTTTTCTGCTGTGGAACAGACTTCTTCAGTCAACGTCTCGGTGTTGTTCCTCTCAGCAGTTATCTTTTTTCTCTCCAGTTGTCTTTGTGCCCATTGTCTCCAAAGATATTTGTAACTAATCAATAAATTGGAGAGGAAACTAGATGACTTATACAGTGGAACCTCAAATATCGAACTTTCTTCGGTCCAGAAGGCTGTTCGAGTGCCTTTACCGAATGAATTTATTCCCATCAGGAACAATGTAAATTAGATTAGTCCATTTCAGACCCTCAAAAATACACTTATAAAAGCACTTACAAAAATACACTTACATAATTGGTTGTGTTGGGAGCAGTTTGATTTTTGAGGTTCCACTGTATCTTCATCCTGGACCTGTACAATTTTAGGCCCCTCAGAGGAGGTTCCTTGATGCTGGTGAGAGGCTCTTGATCCAAGGTCCCTCAAGGTAGGTTCCTTGATGCTGGTGAGAGGCTCTTGATCCAAGGTCCCTCAATGGAGGTTCCTTGATGCTGGTGAGAGGCTCTTGATCCAAGGTCCCTCAAGGGAGGTTCCTTGATGCTGGTGAGAGGCTCTTCACTTAAGGAATTGGATCCGAGATCCAGTCTTTTAATTGAGCCTGAATGCCTTACATTTCCCTAGGTGTTGTGTAACCCCAACAGATTTAGTGTTCACCCCTCCCTTTCCTCTCAGTTGCAACTGTTGTGACTTGATAGTGGTCCAGGACAGACTCAAGTATCATATAAAGTTTTCCCTCCCAGTTGTAGGTTAGCTGTGAATTGTTCCAGCAGCAGTAGTACTGTATTATGATTTTTATTCTTTGGTGAAAGTTATCAGTTGTGTTGTATTTTCAATCAGACTGCAGAGTCACTAAGGATTAAAGGACTGGCAGAAAACCCCCGTAGCTACGATGATATGTCTAGTCATGGCGCCCGCTTCTCATCATCATCACTTGGTTCACAGGTTAGTGTCTGCAAGTTGCAGCTTCGAGTATGATCATTAAAGTTGGGTGAACCTCTGTGTGTATATGTTACCGGAATATTGAGTTTAAAACACTTTTATGATTATGAATTGTTGCATGTAACTATTTTTTTGCCATTTTCTATATTTGATGGGAAAATTATAGTCTTCTTGTTTTGTTTGCTCTGGCTAAGTCATATCATTTGGTCCTGCCTCTTAATTCTTATTGACCAACATAATCAATTCTGGGTATGATCATATGTACTCGTGTGTTGCACCATTGATGATTCTTAAGTGACCAAGCCTCACTGCAGTTACTGCAAATTTGCACATCTTAATGTCTGGTGCTCTCATATACATACATAATACATACCTCAGTTTTAACACTCCTTACCCTCTCTCTCTCTCTCTCTGTATATGTATACATGAGTAAATCCATGCAGAATTATTTTGTGCTGTTTCACATTCAAATACTTGCTGGCTTTTTTTTTTTCCTCAAATTCTTATTCTGGTGAATTAAATCCACCAATCTGTTGATCATTCTTACTTCCCAGTTGCTTGCTCTCCTTTGAGTTTCTCATCTACATTTAAATGTTTTAAATTCCACATTTTCTTTGTGGTAATTATATAAGTGATGTATTATGATAGGTTTCAAGTATGTGATTAATGGTTTAGTATCATTTATGTAATGCTAATATTGTAGGTGGTGGGTTTAAAAATTTTGTAATTGTCTTTGAGAGAACTAGGTAAAAGTACCATGGTATGGCAGATGAGCATGTTGTCTTGATCGTAGAGTACATCACTTGTGGTGGTATTTCTTGATTGTTGAGTACATCACTTGTTGTGTTGTTGTATTTCTTGAGTGTTGAGTACATCACTTGTTGTGTTGTGGTATTTCTTGATTGTTGAGTACATCACTTGTTGTGGTATTTCTTGATTGTTGAGTACATCACTTGTGGTATTTCTTGATTGTTGAGTACATCACTTGTTGTGGTATTTCTTGATTGTTGAGTATATCACTTGTGGTATTTCTTGATTGTTGAGTACATCACTTGTTGCATTGTGGTATTTCTTGATTGTTGAGTACATCACTTGTTGTGGTATTTCTTGATTGTTGAGTACATCACTTGTGTTGTGGTATTTCTTGATGAGTACATCACTTGTTGTGTTGTGGTATTTCTTGATTGTTGAGTACATCACTTGCTGTGTTGTGGTATTTCTTGATTGTTGAGTACATCACTTGCTGTGTTGTGGTATTTCTTGATTGTTGAGTACATCACTTGTTGTGTTGTGGTATTTCTTGATTGTTGAGTACATCACTTGTTGTGATGTGGTATTTCTTGATTGTTGAGTACATCACTTGCTGTGTTGTGGTATTTCTTGATTGTTGAGTACATCACTTGTTGTGTTGTGGTATTTCTTGATTGTTGAGTACATCACTTGTTGTGTTGTGATATTTCTTGTTTGAGAAGATTTAAAACTTGAGTCAGATTTGTCATTGTAAAATTTAAACCATTGATAAGTTTTTACTTTATAAGATCAGTGATCATTAAAGAAATTACTATAATGTATATGAGAGTGTAAACATGTCAGGCTTTTATATGCTGTATAAGTGGGACCCTCCTATACAGCAGTAGCCCAGAACCTAACCTGCTGTATAAGTGGGGCCCTCCTATACAGCAGTAGCCCAGAACCTAACCTGCTGTATAAGTGGGGCCCTCCTATACAGCAGTAGTCCAGAAACTAACCTGCTGTAAGTGGGACCCTGCTGTACAGCAGTAGCCCAGAACCTAACCTGCTGTATAAGTGGGACCCTGCTGTACAGCAGTAGCCCAGAACCTAACCTGCTGTATAAGTGGGACCCTGCTGTACAGCAGTAGCCCAGAACCTAACCTGCTGTATAAGTGGGACCCTCCTGTACAGCAGTAGTCCAGAACCTAACCTGTTGTATAAGTGGGACCCTCCTATACAGCAGTAGCCCAGAACCTAACCTGCTATATAAGTGGGACCCTGCTGTACAGCAGTAGCCCAGAACCTAACCTGCTGTATAAGTGGGACCCTGCTATACAGCAGTAGCCCAGAACCTAACGTGCTGTATAAGTGGGACCCTGCTGTACAGTAGCCCAGAACCTAACCTGCTGTATAAGTGGGACCCTGCTGTACAGCAGTAGCCCAGAACCTAACCTGCTGTATAAGTGGGACCCTGCTGTACAGCAGTAGCCCAGAACCTAATCTGCTGTATAAGTGGGACCCTCCTATACAGCAGTAGCCCAGAAGCTAACCTGCTGTATAAGTGGGGCCCTCCTATACAGCAGTAGCCCAGAATCTAACCTGCTGTATAAGTGGGACCTTGCTGTACAGCAGTAGCCCAGAACCTAATCTGCTGTATAAGTGGGACCCTCCTATACAGCAGTAGTCCAGAACCTAACCTGCTGTATAAGTGGGGCCCTCCTATACAGCAGTAGTCCAGAACCTAACCTGCTGTATAAGTGGGACCCTCCTGTACAGCAGTAGCCCAGAATCTAACCTGCTGTATAAGTGGGACCCTCCTTTACAGCAGTAGTCCAGAAGCTAACCTGCTGTATAAGTGGGACCCTCCTGTACAGCAGTAGTCCAGAACCTAACCTGCTGTATAAGTGGGACCCTGCTGTACAGCAGTAGCCCAGAACCTAACCTGCTGTATAAGTGGGACCCTCCTGTACAGCAGTAGTCCAGAACCTAACCTGCTGTATAAGTGGGACCCTGCTATACAGCAGTAGCCCAGAACCTAACCTGCTGTATAAGTGGGACCCTGCTGTACAGCAGTAGCCCAGAACCTAACCTGCTGTATAAGTGGGGCCCTGCTGTACAGCAGTAGCCCAGAACCTAACCTGCTGTATAAGTGGGGCCCTGCTGTACAGCAGTAGCCCAGAACCTAACCTGCTGTATAAGTGGGGCCCTGCTGTACAGCAGTAGCCCAGAACCTAACCTGCTGTATAAGTGGGGCCCTGCTGTACAGCAGTAGCCCAGAACCTAACCTGCTGTATAAGTGGGGCCCTCCTGTACAGCAGTAGTCCAGAACCTAACCTGCTGTATAAGTGGGACCCTGCTGTACAGCAGTAGTCCAGAACCTAACTTGCTGTATAAGTGGGACCCTGCTGTACAGCAGTAGCCCAGAACCTAACCTGCTGTATAAGTGGGACCCTGCTGTACAGCAGTAGCCCAGAACCTAACCTGCTGTATAAGTGGGACCCTGCTGTACAGCAGTAGCCCAGAACCTAACCTGCTGTATAAGTGGGACCCTGCTGTACAGCAGTAGCCCAGAACCTAACCTGCTGTATAAGTGGGACCCTGCTGTACAGCAGTAGCCCAGAACCTAACCTGCTGTATAAGCAGGGCCGTCCTGTATTACACCTTAAAGCAGAAAAAGAATTGCTAATATTGTGTGTTGTTGGTCGGTTGTGGTTTCCCAACAGCCTGATTTTAACGTTTAGTGTACCTCATTTATACTGCAGTGAAGGATTAGTTTTGACACGTGTACGTAGTACAGTGTTGAATGCACCGCGCTGTGTATCGTCAAATATCAAATATCCAGCCCATTTGGGGAAAGGTTGCACCAGATTCTCAGCAACATTATATGATTTGAATAAGTGGGTTAGAAAACCCACTGGTTCATAAATGAGATAATTATTTAACATTTGGGTATCTTGATTCTGGAGACTGAGGAGATGTGCAACATTTTGGGTATCTTGATTCTGGAGACTGAGGAGATGTGCAACATTTTGGGTATCTTGATTCTGGAGACTGAGGAAATGTGCAACTTTTGGGTATCTTGATCTTGAAAGTGAGGAAATGTGCAACATTTGGGTATCTTGATCTTGAAAGTGAGGAAATGTGCAACATTTGGGTATCTTGATTCTGGAAAGTGAGGAAACCACTGGCTGGAAAAACATTTCTGGAATGAAGATACCCAAATGTTGTACAAGCATCTCAATTATCAGCATTATATGGTCACTTTTTTATGGTCTTGTTTTATACCATCTGTCTCCCCTCCTCTTTTTTTTTTTTTCTTGGGTATACACAAATAACCCGCACATAAGAGTGAAGCTTACGACGACGTTTCGGTCCGACTTGGACCATTTACAAAGTCGCACTAACCAGAAGTGGAGCAGGACGGCTATATATAGGCAGGAAGAGGTGGTGGTAGTAGTAGTAGTAGTAGTTGTACAAGAATAGTATATAATACCGACAAGATGAAATTAAGACACATGCGCAACACCCGGGCATGTCTTTTATGTGCGGGTTATTTGTGTATCGTTCCAGTCACGGTATTGTGCCTTTTTTTTGTTATTTCTTGGGTATAAAGTAGAACTGGACCACTGGTTAATGTTGGATGCTAAATATCTGAGTGTTGGATGATTGTTGATCTGCTGTGTCATCATTTATCTTCTGTTTGTATCATTTACCTGCTGTTTGCATCATTTATCTTCTGTGTGTATCATTTACCTTCTTTTTTGTATCATTTGCCTCCTGTTTGTGTCATTTTTCTTCTGCTTGTTTCATTTGCCTTCTTTTTGTGCCATTTACCTTCTGTTTGTATCATTTACTTTGTGTCATTTACCTTCTGTTTGTATCATTTACTTTGTGCCATTTACCTCCTGTTTGTATCATTTACTTTGTGCCATTTACCTTCTGTTTGTATCATTTACTTTGTGTCATTTACCTTCTGTTTGTATCATTTACCTTTTTTGTATCATTTATCTTCTGTTTGCCTTTATTTTAAACACTTTTTTAATTAATTTTTTCTCTAACAACTGTAATGTGTTAAATTTTTTCTCTAACAACTGTAATGTGTTAAATTTTTTCTCTAACAACTGTAATGTGTTAAATTTTTTCTCTAACAACTGTAATGTGTTAAATATTTGTAATACACTATTTTGAAATATTTGTTCTCTAGTATTTGTAATGCATTTGTTAAGACACTGTTTAAGAAATCAAATTGTCTTGCACATGTTGAGCATTTTTGTGCACGTTTCTATTATTTATGTTTTCTTTTTATTAACCACTCTAACGCGACGGTCTGGAGTTTTGAGACTCTCTGACCGCGGGTTCAATCACGCCCGTGGTATGGTTTGTTTACAATCGTGTCATTACGATTTCGTGAGTCATACACAATTGATTATTTTTTTTCAACAAACCAGCCATATCCCACCAAGTCAAGGTGACCCAAAAGAAAAACAAAAGTTTTTCTTTTTAAATTTAGTAAATTATACAGAAGGGGTTACTAGCCTCTTGCTCCCAGCATTTTAGTCTCTTCTTACCACACGCATGGCTTACAGAGGAAGAATTCTTTTCCACTTTTCGATATAATATTTAAAGTGTTTTATATTTTACTAGTATTTTTACTAGTATTAGTATTTTTCAATGAGAAATTCAGTTTTAATGTTTATTTCAAAAGATGTGGAGCTGTGCAATGAATTTTAGCCTTTCAGGATTCTTTATGTAACTTTTTCTGGTGTAACTTTATACATGTACGTATATCTTTATACGTATATGTTTCTAAACTGTTGTATTCTGAGCACCTTTGCAAAAACAGTGATAATGTGTGAGTGTGGTGAAAGTGTTGAATGATGATGAAAGTGTTTTCTTTTTGGGGATTTTCTTTCTTTTTGGGTCACCCTGCCTCGGTGGGAGACGGCCAACTTGTTAAAAAAAAAAAAACAGTATTCCACTGTACAGTACAGTTAACACATTATAGAATTCCTAATTAGCCTCCTCTCATTCTTTGCTATAATCACATTGGCACCTGGTTACTTATAAAGTACCAACTAATTTAATGGCTCTTGTACTCTCTAACTCATACAGATTGGCAAAATATAATTTTCGGTGCACTTTTTATCATATACCTTTTCTAGATTAGGTGTGAACACTTGTATATTATTTCTAGTTGGGGTGTGAGTACCTACTGGAGTCTACATGGCTGGGTAAAGTTCTGGAGGTTCATCTCAAACCTCCACATTAGTCCTCGACAAGGCTGTGTCCATAGTTCTTGAGTCAGTCAGGTGTTTGAATTTATAGTTCTTCATGATCTGAACAGCGTTTATTTGAGTAAATAGAATTATTATTCTTTCTTTCAACAAACCGGCCATATCCCACCAAGGCAGGGTGGCCCAAAAAGAAAAACGAAAGTTTCTCTTTTTAAATTTAGTAATTTATACAGGAGAAGAGGTTACTAGCCCCTTGCTTCTGGCATTTTAGTTGCCTCTTACTACATGCATGGGTTACGGAGGAAGAATTCTGTTCCACTTCCCCATGGAGATAAGAGGAAATAAACAAGAACTAGTAAGAAAATAGAAGAAAACCCAGAGTGGGGGGTTGTATATATATATGCTTGTACATGTATGTGTAGTGTGACCTAAGTGAAAGTAGAAGTAGCAAGACGTACCTGAAATCTTGCATGTTTATGAGACAGAGAAAAGACACCAGCAATCCTACCATCATGTACAACAATTACAGGCTTTTGTTTTACTCACTTCGCAGGACGGTAGTACCTCTCTGGGCGGTTGCTGTTTACCAGCTACTACCTAGGAGTAAATAGAATTTTTTTTTTTTCCAACAAGTCGGCCGTCTCCCACCGAGGCAGGGTGACCCAAAAAGAAAGAAAATCCCCAAGAAGAAAATACTTTCATCATCATTCAACACTTTCACCTCACTCACACATAATCACTGTTTTTACAGAGGTGCCCAGAACACAACAATTTAGAAGCATATACGTATAAAGATACACAACATATCCTTCCAAACTGCTAATATCCCAAAACCCCTCCTTTAGAGTGCAGGCATTGTACTTCTCATTTCCAGGACTCAAGTCCGGCTATATAAAAATAACCAGTTTCCCTGAATCCCTTCACCAAATATTACCTTGCTCACACTCCAACAGATCGTCAGGTCCCAAATACCATTCATCTCCATTCACTCCTATTGAACACGCTCATGCACGCCTGCTGGAAGTCCAAGCCCCTTGCCCACAAAACCTCCCTCACCCCTTCCTTCCAACCTTTTCGAGGACGACCCCTGCCCCGCCTTCCTTCTCCTACAGATTTAAATGCTCTCCATATCATTCTACTTTGATCCATTCTCTCTAAATGACCAACCACCTCAACAAACCCTTTTCAGCCCTCTGGCTAATACTTTTATTAACTCCACACCTTCTCCTAATTTCCACACTCCAAATTTTCTGCATAATATTTACACCACACATTGCCCTTAAACAGGACATCTCCACTGCCTCCAACCGTCTCCTCGCTGCTGCATTTACCACCCAAGCTTCACATCCATATAAGAGTGTTGGTACTACTATACTTTCATACATTCCCTTCTTTGCCTCCATAGATAACGTTTTTTGACTCCACATATACCTCAACACACCACTCACCTTTTTTCCCTCATCATTTAGAATTATCAAAGCTCATTGCTTGGGCAGTATTGAAAATTGGGTTGGGCAAATATTCTGAAAGTGCCATCTCTGTGGTACTGAACACTAAATTCCATTCTATCTGTCTGTCTCACTATCCTTGTACTGTATAACCTTTGGCAAAATGAAAGTCAAATTGAACATTAATTTTGGTTTTTCTGTCTGACCTTCCTCCAGTCCAAGGTTTTAGGAACTCTGTGCTAAAATAACCAGTTTGCAATAGTGCATCATCAGGTTTACCTTGTTATTGAGTTGCTCTTTTCTACAGATTGCTTTTAAATTTTTCATTTTATTAATGTCAACATAATTTGCACATGTAAGTTTTTTTTAACCCGTAAACGGTCCAAACATATATGTACGTTTTTTCAACATTTGAAAGTATGTAAAAAAGTTGATCACTTTTTTTACATTTGAAAATATGTAAAAAACTTTGATCTACTTTTTTTTTTTTTTGTTATATTTGAAAATATGTAAAAAACTTTGATCTACTTTTTTTTTTTTTGTTATATTTGAAAATATGTAAAAAACTTTGATCTACTTTTTTTTTTTTTGTTATATTTGAAAATATGTAAAAAACTTTGATCTACTTTTTTTTTTTTTTTGTTATATTTTAAAATATGTAAAAAACTTTGATCTACTTTTTTTTTTTTTTTGTTATATTTTAAAATATGTAAAAAACTTTGATCTACTTTTTTTTTTTTTGTTATATTTTAAAATATGTAAAAAACTTAGATCTACTTTTTTTTTTTTGTTATATTTTAAAATATGTAAAAACTTTGATCTACTTTTTTTTTTTTTTGTTATATTTGAAAACATGTAAAAACTTTGATCTACTTTTTTTTTTTTTTGTTATATTTGAAAATATGTAAAAAACGTAGATCTACTTTTGTAGCACTACACATGTGAACGTAGATCTGCTTGGACCGTTTACGGGTTAACACACTGTCTCCCACAGAGGCAGGGTGACCCAAAAAAAGTCTCGCTTTCACCATCATTCACATTGTTATTGTCTTGCCAGAGGCTTGTGGATACGACAGTTCAGGTGATCCTCCGAACAGCAGATGTCCCCAGCCCTCCTTTAAAGTGCAGACACTGTACTTCCCACCTTCAGGACTCTAAGTCTGGCTAACTGGTTTACTGAATCCCTTCACAAAATGTTACCTTGCTCACACTAATACAGCTCATCAGGTCCCAAAAAATCATTCACCTCCACTCACTCCTATCTAACATGCTTATACATTTGAATTTTTCTCCTTTTGTATTGCTGCTAACATTTACACGACAACATTTCCTTTTCATTTATTTGACATTGCATCTCTAACTGATGACATTTTGATTTGATGCATGAATTAACATTTAATTTATTTGATGGTAACCTTGTTAATTGTATTCCCTAGGTCACACGACAGAGATCTTCCCTGACAGATTCCAGAGAGCAGTCACTTAGTTTAGAGGGGGATGAGGAAGGTGATCCGGGTACGCCACCATCCTCCAAGAAACGTAAAATCACAGCCTCTCACGACAGTTCAGAAAGCCTGCACGGTGAACATGGTGCGTGTGCTATTAGTGAGTAGTATATATCATACCTGATATATTTTTTTAAGCAATGACACTTCCTATGGCTCCCTGTGGCAGGTGACATGTGGTATGTGTATTTTTGCCTTTGTTTTTCTGATTAATAAAGCTTGCATTTTTTAATTAGTCATTCTTGTACAGTTCCTTGTAACATTACTGTTAGATGCATTATTCCCGAAGCAAAGGATCCCAGTAATGGAGAAAAAGATAATATGCAGCAAGTCTCCAACATATGAACGATTTACAAAAAAAAACAATTCTTTTTATATAAACAATTGCGTAAGGGATTGTTATGCTTCACATACGTTTGTACTGCAGCTTGGCACTTGACAAACTTAATGTTTTAAGATGCAAAAGGTATGTAACTTAGGCATGTTTGTACATCGAGGACCTGATAATGTGAATATACATATAATAGCTTTCCAGGTTTATTCATATCTGGATTGATATATAACTACAAGTTGATATAAAAGACATAGGAAATTAAAGACCTAGATGACTCAGAAGTGTGTATATTAATGTGAAATACATTTTAAGTAGTTTACATGAAAGGAATAACCAGTTGCCCGAAATGCATTGCATAACTAGTGGCTTTCTTCTCTGCTTACTGTTGCCTGATGCATTTCTTTTTTCAACTAAACTGGCCATATCCCACTGAGGCCTATAAGGACAACTGAAAGTTTCTCTTTTTAAATTTAGTAATTTATACAGGAGAAGGGATTACTAGCCTCTTGCTCCTGGCATTTTAGTCGCCTCTTACGGCACACATGGTTTATGGAGGAAGAATTCTGTTCCACTTTCCCATGAAGATGAGAAGAAATGAACAAGAATTAGTTTTTCTTTTTTTGGGCCACCCTACCTTGGTGGGGAATGGCCAATGTGTTAATAAAAAAAAATGAATCAGTAAGAAAAATAGAAGAAAACCCAGAGGGGTGTATATATATATGCTGCTACATGCATGTGTAGTGTGACCTAAGTGTTAGTAGAAGTAGCAAAACGTACCTGAAGCCTTGCATATTTCTTTCTTTCAACAAACCGGCCATATCCCACCAAGGCAGGGTGGCCCAAAAAGAAAAACAAAAGTTTCTCTTTTTAAATTTAGTAATTTATACAGGAGAAGGGGTTACTAGCCCCTTGCTCCCAGCATTTTAGTCGCCTCTTACAACACTCATGGCTTACGGAGGAAAAATTCTGTTCCACTTCCCCATGGAGATAACAGGTAATAAAACAAGAATAAGAACTAGAAAGAAAATAGCAGAAAGCCCAGAGGGGTGTTTATATATATGCTTGTACATGTATGTGTAGTGTGACCTAAGTGTAAGTAGAAGTAGCAAGACGTACCTGAAATCTTGCATGTTTATGAGACAGAAAAAAGGACACCAGCAATCCTACCATCATGTAAAACAATTACAGGCTTCCGTTTTACACTCATTTGGCAGGACGGTAGTACAGTTGTAACTTGGGATATGAACAGCTCAAAACACGAATCAATGCTGTATAGCCCTTGTGGTTTAGTGCTTCTTTTTTATTATAAAAATAATAATAATAAAAACGCGAACAATTATGTAAGTGTATTTTTGGGGGTCTGAAACGGATTAATCTAATTTACATAATTTCTTATGGGAACAAATTCTTTTGGTATCAGCACTTGAACAGCCGTCTGGGACGAATTAAGTTCGTATCCCGAGATACTACTGTACCTCCCTGGGTGGTTGCTGTCTACCAACTTACTACCTAGGCATGATACATTTTTCTTCATTATTTGCATGGCTCAAGTAAATTAATAGCTACTACTCTCGGAGCCCAACCATTGGCAGGCTCGTCTGGTATTTGCCTAACTAGGCTGTTGCTGCTAGTGGCCCACTGTCCCACATCCATCATAGCCTGGTTGATCGTGCACCTGGTAAAAATACTTGTTCAGTTTCCTCTTGAAGACTTTTGCACTTGTCCCAGCAGTGGTTCTAATATCTGGTAGCTGTTGAATAGTCTGGGGCCACAAATGTTGAAACATTGTTCCCTAACAGTAAATATGTATCTAGGTGTGAGTTGGGTATTGTAAATCTCATCCTTGGGACATTAGTATACCTTAGATAAGACTGTACTTTGAAATTATGAAATAAGTTTGCAGGTCTTAAGACTGTACATTCAAAAATGAAAAAAAAAAAAGTAATTCCTGGGTACTGTACTTGGTGTTTGTAGATGAATGGTTCAGAGAACCGACATGTTGATATACAGTGGACCCCCGGTTAACGATATATTTCACTCCAGAAGTCTGTTCAGGTGCCAGTACTGACCGAATTTGTTCCCATAAGGAATATTGTGAAGTAGATTAGTCCATTTCAGACCCCCAAACATACACGTACAAACGCACTTACATAAATACACTTACATAATTGGTCGCATTCGGAGGTGATCGTTATGCGGGGGTCCACTGTATTAGACACATGTGCAACTCTTGGGTACCTTTATTGAGGAAACGTTTCGCCACTGTGTGGTGAAACGTTTCCTCAATAAAGGTACCCAAGAGTTGCACATGTGTCTAATATATCAACTGTGCTTGGTAAACATGTCATCCTTTCGGTACATGTTGTGTCAGGCTCTGTAAAAAAGGCGCATTATGCACTTTATGGCATTTTATTGAAAAGATTTTTAGTTCTTCATCGACAGGAAACTTGATGAAGTCTCTGGTGGATGAAATGTCTTTCCAGTAAAATGCAATAAACTGTATATTGGGTTTTATGTATATTTGTTGCGGCATTTTACCAATTAGTGTTGGGTTCATGTGACCTGTTCAGTCCCACACTACCTTGTACAGTCCCACACTACCTTGTACAGTCCCACACTACCTTGTACAGTCCCACACTACCTTGTACAGTCCCACACTACCTTGTACAGTCCCACACTACCTTGTACAGTCCCACACTACCTTGTACTTAGCCATACAGATTGAGAAAAGGACTTGGGGGTTATGGTGAGCAGCAACCTTAAACCAAGACAGCAGTGCCTAAGCGTACGTAATAAGGCAAATAGATTATTGGTATTTATATCAAGAAGTGTAAGCAACAGAAGTCCAGAAGTTATACTGCAGCTTTATACGTCATTAGTAAGGCCTCACCTAGATTATGCAGCTCAATTCTGGTCTCCATATTACAGAATGGAAATAAATTCGTTAGAAAACATTCAGCGTAGAATGACTAAATTAATACATAGCATTAGAAATCTTCCTTATGAAGAAAGATTGAAGACTTAAATTACATTCACTTGTTAGACGAAGAATGAGGGGAGACATGATCGAAATGTATAAGTGGAAGATGGGTATTAATAAAGGGGATATGAATAAGGTTTTGAGGATCTCTCTCCAAGAGAGAACCTGCAGTAATGGATTTAAATTAGACAAGTTTAGATTTAGAAAGGACATAGGAAAGTTTTGGTTTGGAAATAGGGTAGTTGATGAGTGGAACAGTCTACCTAGTTGGGTTATTAAGGCTAGGACTTTGGGTAGCTTCAAATTTAGGTTGGATAAATATATGAGTGAGAGGGGTTGGATTTGAGTGGGACTTGCAAATGAGTGGTTAGAATTATCAGAGCTTATTTCTTGGGTAGCATTGAAAATTGGGTTGGGCAAATGTTTTGTTAGTGGGATGGATTATAAAGGACCTGCCTAGTATGGGCCAACAGGCCTGCTGCAGTGATCCTCCTTTCTTATGTTCTTATGTTTTTATACTACCTTGTCCAGTCCCATACCACCTTGTACAGTCCCACACTACCTTGTCCAGTCCCACACTACCTTGTTCAGTCCCACACTACCTTGTACAGTCCCACACTACCTTGTACAGGTCCACACTACCTTGTACAGTTCCACACTACCTTGTACAGTTCCACACTACCTTGTACAGTCCCACACTACCTTGTCCAGTCCCACACTACCTTGTTCAGTCCCACACTACCTTGTTCAGTCCCACACTACCTTGTACAGTCCCACACTACCTTGTCCAGTCCCACACTACCTTGTTCAGTCCCACACTACCTTGTACAGTCCCACACTACCTTGTTCAGTCCCACACTACCTTGTACAGTCCCACACTACCTTGTACAGTCCCACACTACCTTGTACAGTCCCACACTACCTTGTCCAGTCCCACACTACCTTGTTCAGTCCCACACTACCTTGTACAGGTCCACACTACCTTGTACAGTTCCACACTACCTTGTACAGTTCCACACTACCTTGTACAGTTCCACACTACTTTGTACAGTTCCACACCACCTTGTACAGTCCCACACCACCTTGTACAGTCCCACACTACCTTGTACAGTTCCACACTACCTTGTACAGTCCCACAGTACCTTGTACAGTCCCACACTACCTTGTACAGTTCCACACTACCTTGTACAGTCCCACAGTACCTTGTACAGTTCCACACTACCTTGTACAGTCCCACACTACCTTGTACAGTCCCACACTACCTTGTACAGTCCCACACCACCTTGTACAGTCCCACACTACCTTGTACAGTCCCACACCACCTTGTACAGTCCCACACTACCTTGTACAGTCCCACACTACCTTGTACAGTCCCACACCACCTTGCCCAATCCCACACCATCTTACCCAGTCCCACACCCATTTTTGAACCACAGTCCTTGGGTCTTATAAACAATGACCATAGACAGTTAATGTGTACTAGTTGGTGTTTATTATCCTGTGTTGCAGAAGAGGCAGAAAATGAGGAGAAGGGACGGGCGTATGAAGTCAAAGATGAACCTCTTGATGAACACGAGAATGAGAAACCACAATCCAGGGATGTAGAACAGGATTCTAATGTGGTAAGTAGAGGTTGCTAAGTAAGTGCACAAAGTCGCTCTTAATTGCTGTTGTATTTCCCCCGTAGTTTTGTTTTTTGTTGGTATCGGTAATGTTATTCTGTGCACTTATGTAGTAATATGCATTTTTTGTGTAAAGTAAAAGGACACAAGTGCAACTAATGTGACATTTATTGTGGTAACGTTTCGCTCTCCAGGAGCTTTATCAAGCCATGGCTTGATAAAGCTCCTGGAGAGCGAAACGTTGCCACAATAAATGTCACATTAGTTGCACTTGTGTCCTTTTACTTTACATATTGTCGGTAATTCTACCAACTTTATTACATTTTTTGTGTACTACAGATTGAGAAAATTTTTTGATACTCGATCATAAATATTGGTAGTAATTTAAATAATTATTATCTGACTTCAGAATGAAATGTTTTATTTGGCTTTATTTTCATCTTAATGTATGTTTAGGCTTGCTTTTACCTCTGATGAGTTCCGAGAGTTTTTCTACTCTTGGTCACCTGGTGCTTGCCTGGTTAACCAGGCTGTTGCTGCTGGTGGCCAGCTGTCCCACATGTCCGTCACAGCCTGGTTGATCTGGCTGGATGTTTTTTCTCTCACTGTATACATGGGAGTTAAGTATAATTGATAAAAATATCAGTGGTGAAATAGCTTTATAATTAGTCTCTCAGGGTTCTATTTTTTCAAGAAAACCTGATTAGTAAGTTTTATTTTCTTAAAGTTGTCTTATTATAGATCATAATTGCAGATTATATTTTATGTTTGATTTGATGATTTTGGTTTTGCTTGGTTTATTTTCAGCAAGATTGTGATATTAGTCATATGAGTTGCGAAGAGTCTCTGCCGAAGGTTAATTTGTATAATGTTGGCGGCATATTTAAGTCTTCCAGTATTCATTTTGTGCATGCTTGGACTTCCAACAAGCATGTGTGAGCGTGTTAGATAGGAGCGAATGTAGACAAATGGTTTTTAAGACTTGATGTGCTGTTGGAGTGTGAGCAAGGTAACATTTATGAAGGGTTCAGTGAAATCGGCAGGCAGAACTTGAGTCCTGGAGATGGGAAGTACAGTGTCTGTACTCTGAAGGAAGGGTGTTAATGTTGCAGTTTTATAAGGGTGTTAATGTTGCAATTTTATAACTGTAGTGTAAGCCCGCCTCTGGCAAGACAGTGATGGAGTGAATGATGAAGTTTTTCTTTTTTGGGCCACCCTGCCTTGGTGGGAGATGGCCAATGTGTTAATAAATAAATAAAAAATATATAGGAAAGATACAGGCAAACTGGTTAGCCAGACTTCAATGCTGGAGGTGGGAAGTACGGTGCTGGCACTCTGAAGGACGGGTGGGGATGTTGTAGGTCAGAGGGTCGTCAGAACTTTGGGGTCAGCGTGCTTCTGGCAAAACAGTGATTGAATGAATAATGGTGAAAGTGTTTAAAAAAATTGTAATTTGAATTACATAATTATATTGTGCTCATGTTGCAGTTAGGAGGGACTGGAGAGATTTAATTAAGGGTTGTTTATTATTAACCTAACTATCTGTTCCTATGCATTAAGAACAGGTTCAAACTAATTAAACTGTCGAAGTGTTTGAAGCTCGCCAACTAGAGAATCTTAAACTGGAATGTGTGTAGGGTCAAACCAGCCTGTGTAGTAATAAGCTCAGTAACAAAGGGTCATTTGTCTTCAGTGCCCCTTTAAAAGGGAAGGATGTCTTGATGGCAAAGAACTTTTTATCCAAGAAACTAGAGCTGTCTTCCCCTTTCTTGGATTATTCCTGATTATCTTCCATTTTCCACATGTATGACCCCTGTGGGTTTAACACTTAACCCACGATATTGGTAATTCGTATATGCAGAAGACATTCATTGTATATGATTGGTACAGATCAAAAAGCGTGTTGAAAATTGCTATGAAGAATTAAGTGTTTATGAGCCGACCAGGCCTAGTACAGCTGCCATGACCCTGGAATGCATCCACAGCATAAAATGAGAAACAGCTACAGGAGGGCCCCACTTACAAGCAGGTTAGCTTCCTGGTTACTTCTTTAAAGCAAACAGTCACTCTAAAGTGAAACAGCCTTTTTTTTTCACTTTCAGATGCATATAAAAGCCTGATAACGTGTTTACACTATCGTGTATTAAGTCAGCAATAGAACTAGGCCTAAAAAATTAAAAAATGCATATACGGTACAGACACTATTTTTTTTTTTTAGCATACCGGCCATATCCCACCAAGGACACATTACTTATTTTAAAATTATTTTTGTCCTTAACTTACAGCGAGTGGTGAATATATTTATTGTAGGAAATCTGAATAAATGAAGAATGGCTATAATCAAAAACTGCCGTATTAGCAAAATGCTGTAAAGTGAAGCACTGCAAAGTGGGTCCCACCTGTTTTGCCAGTTTTTTAACATGCCCATAAAAGAGTTCACACAATCATTCATTCATTTGCTGACTTTTGTCAGATGGGTGCTGGCATCACAACTCAGATGACCCTCTCAATTGTAATGCCCCCATTGCACCTTCCACCTCCAGGATTCAAGTCCAGCTAACCAGTTTCCCTGAATCCCTTCATAAATGTTACCTTGCTCACACTCAAACAGCATGTCAAGTACGGTGGAACCTCGGTATACGACCAGCTCCCTACTCGAACAAAGCTCAGCACGCGACCAAACAAATACAACCTGCCAGAATTTCGCTGTAAACTATTTCGTGTTTCTTCGCATTTTTTTTTTTTTTTTTTTTTTTTTTTGTATTTGTATAAATAAGTCACCATGGGGCCTACGACAATTAGTGATAACAGCCAACCAAACAGAAAATTGGTTGGGAAGAACTTGTTCAATACTCAGAGTGGCACTCGAACGGCCTTCTAGAATGAATTAAGGTTGCATACCAAGGTTCCACTGTACCTGTAAGGATCATATAGCACTTGGAGAAGAGCAGTGGGATGTGGGGGGTAATCAGGCTTAGTAAAAAAAATAGGGAGGGTTACTCCAATTCTTTGGACCAAGAACTTTTCATCATGAAGTCACACCCACCTTAACCCTTTCAGGGTCCAGACCCCCGATCTGAGACTTGTCCACAGGGCCCAAGAATTTAAAAAAAAAAAAAAATTTCTTGTGATATGGTAGGGAATCTTTTTCTGAAGGTAATAAAACAAAAAATACGAAATTTGTTGGAAAATTGCCGAAATTACATTATTGCAAATTTTGCCATATCAGTGATATTTACACCGGCGATTTTGCCCACTTTGACTACTATTTTAGGCCAATTACATTATTCCAGTCGACCAGATTCTTAGCTATTTCACTAGTATTACTTGTATTTTATTGACTGAGCACAAGAAACTTCCCAATTAACTATTTCAACTACCCAATAAAGTGATCAGAATTTGGTAATTTGGCCAATTTCACACAAAATTCAAAATATTCCCATTTCAAAATAGGGTCCAGAATAAACAGTGCAGACATTACTGGCACTAAACTAACATTTCCTCTGTTCATTAGTTACTTTTTCAGGCTTTACACATGACTTCCATTTTGATTTTTTATTCACAAAAAATATTTATTCACACCAAAAAATAGAAGATTTACTGTTGTGCAATGTTGCAATAATTGTATAAATAATATCAGAGCAATTGCAAATGTGTATTAGACCCAGCGGTTGACGTGTATTGGACGCGTGACATCATTTGTTTACTCTTGAACCTAAGCAAAAATCAAACATTTCCGCTACTTTGAACTCAGTTTCAAGCTATTTTCAGTACTAAAACTGATCAAAATCATCTCTCTTTCTCTAATATATATTCCTTCCTATCAAATGAGACCAAAAAACCATGAATATAACTGTAAAAACTACATGAAAATACACCGCAAAGCCGTTGTTTTAATCCAAAAACAGTCGTAGTTTTTTTCTCATTATGCACTGTGTGTTGCAGGATTTGTTTTAAGAACATAAGAACATAAGAACATAAGAAAGGAGGAACACTGCAGCAGGCCTGTTGGCCCATTCTAGGCAGGTCCTTTACAATTCATCCCACTAACAAACATTTGACCAACCCAATTTTCAATGCTACCCAAGAAATAAGCTCTGATGTGCAAGTCCCACTCAAATCCAACCCCTCCCACTCATGTACTTATCCAACCTAAATTTGAAACTACCCAAAGTCCTAGCCTCAATAACCCAACTAGGTAGACTGTTCCACTCATCAACTACCCTATTTCCAAACCAATACTTTCCTATGTCCTTTCTAAATCTAAACTTATCTAATTTAAATCCATTACTGCGGGTTCTCTCTTGGAGAGATATCCTCAAGACCTTGTTAATATCCCCTTTATTAATACCTATCTTCCACTTATACACTTCGATCAGGTCTCCCCTCATTCTTCGTCTAACAAGTGAATGTAACTTAAGAGTCTTCAATCTTTCTTCATAAGGAAGATTTCTAATGCTATGTATTAATTTAGTCATCCTACGCTGAATGTTTTCTAACGAATTTATGTCCATTCTGTAATATGGAGACCAGAATTGAGCTGCATAATCTAGGTGAGGCCTTACTAATGATGTATAAAGCTGCAGTATGACCTCTGGACTTCTGTTGCTTACACTTCTTGATATAAATCCCAGTAATCTATTTGCCTTATTACGTACGCTTAGGCATTGCTGTCTTGGTTTAAGGTTGCTGCTTACCATAACCCCCAAGTCCTTTTCGCAATCTGTATCGCTAAGTTCTACATTATTTAACTTATAAGTGCTAGGGTTATGGACACTTCCGAGCTTCAGAACCTTGCATTTATCTACATTGAACTGCATCTGCCACTTTTCTGACCAAGAGTAGAGTTTGTCTAAATCCTCCTGAAGTTCCCTAACATCTACGTTTGAATCAATTATCCTACCTATCTTCGTGTCATTGGCGAATTTGCTCATATCACTAGTAATTCCTTCATCAAGATCATTGATATATATTATAAACAACAACGGGCCCAAGACTGATCCCTGTGGAACGCCACTTGTTACTGATCCCCACTCGGATTTAACCCCATTTATGGTGCACGCTTACCCCATAGATGCATTCTCTCATATCTAGGCCCAAATTTACCACTCACAGCTTATCTAAGTGAGCTGAGCTCGTGACGTAGAACTACGGCTTGGACCCTGGCTTCAGTCATAGAACTGTGGGACGGACCCTCGAAGGGTTAAGAGTGCAGGCAGGTAAAAGAATAGGTGATAAAAATAGAAATGGTGATAGTTGAAGATAATTAGAGAAGAAGACATTGCCAGTATGAGGATCATACAAATAAGAATGGTAAGAAATATGCATTTGGTATAGCATTTTTCATATTTATTGATTCTGTATTTACTGTCTTTTGAAGTGTTGGATGGCTAGGTGGAGGTGCAGGCTGGCTTGACTTTGGAAAGTCAATTTGCATTACAAATAAATTATAATTTTTTGTTTCATGCCTGTATAATTTTTTCCCAAAGCATTATTTTTTACACCAGGTTTATGGTATATATTCATTTAGCTAACACTTGGTATCTTAATTGTAAAATTTACCCATTTGGTGTAACATTTGTGTATCGTCCTGTATATTAATGTTTATGATTTTTTTTTTTTTTTTTTTGCCTTGTTTACAGGTAAATATTTGACTGATACAGTTGAGGTTTAATGTGTCAAGGATCTGTATCCTTGCGTGGTTTAAAGTTTATATTGTTCTCTAGTGGTGGTGGTGTTGGTTTAGAAATATAAGTTTTATTTACAAGTTACCTTTGTCTTGTAAGTTTCTTAAAAATCTTGTTTATAACAGTTTGTCCTACAGTTGCATGCTAGGCTATTAATTTGGTGGATTTTTGTTGTAATGGGATTTTTCATATAATAATCCCCTTATGAAACACTGACCTACACAGGTTTAGCATCTTTTTTTTTTTTTTTTGACACACCGTCTGTGTCTCACTGAGGTAAGGTAACATTAAAAAGAAGAAACAATTTCACCATTGCTCACTCCATCACTGTCTTGCCAGAGGTGCACTGATACAACGGTTCAGGTGACTCCAAACTACAGTACAGTGGACCCCTGGTCAACGAACTTTTTTCATTCCAGAAGTATGTTCAGGTGCCAGTACTGACCGAATTTGTTCCCATAAGGAATATTGTGAAGTAGATTAGTCTATTTCAGACCCCCAAACATACACGTACAAACGCACTTACATAAATACACTTACATAATTGGTCGCATTCGGAGGTAATCGTTATGCGGGGGTCCACTGTATTCCCGCCCCTCCTTCATTGTGCAGACACTGTACTTCTTGCCTCCAGGACTCGGTCTGGCTAACCGGTTTCCTTGAATTTCTTCATAAATGTTAACTAGCTCACACTTCAACAGCTTGTAAAGCACAAAATAACCACTTGCCTCCACTCTCACACTTACTACGTAAGAGTTATCAGTGTTACCAGGTTGAGTATTTATTCTTGTAACTACAGTGGACCCCCACTTTACGATCGCCTCCCAATGCGACCAATTATGTAAGTGGAGGGGTTTGGGATATTGGCAGTTTGGAGGGATATGTTGTGTATCTTTATATGTGTATGCTTCTAGACTGTTGTATTCTGAGCACCTCTGCAAAAACAGTGATAATGTGCGAGTGTGGTGAAAGTGTTGAATGATGATGAAAGTAATTTCTTTTTGGGGATTTTCTTTCTTTTTTTTTGGGTCACCCTGCCTCGGTGGGAGACGGCCGACTTGTTGAAAAAAAAAAAAAAAAAAAAAAAGTTTGTACGTGTATGTTTGGGGGTCTGAAATGGACTAATCTAATTCACAATATTCCTTATGGGAACAAATTCGTTCAGTACTGGCACCTGAACATACTTCTGGAATGAAATAATATCATAAACCGGGGGTCCACTGTAGTTTTAAAACCAAATTGTTATTCAGTATACAAAACAGAAATGCCTTTAGTCAAAAATCGGTTGATAAAAAAAATCAATCCCAAATTAATTTTTTCCTTTAAAAGTAGCAATACGGCTAGGTAGACTTGAGTCCCAGAGGTGGAAAGTATAGTGCCTACACTCTGAAGGAGGGGTGGAATGTTGGGATTCAAAGGGTAATAGAATTGTTATGCCACATATTTCTGGCAAGACAGATATTGAATGAATGATGGTAAATGAGTTTTCATCTTTTTTGTCACTCGTAATTTGGGACACATTTAATGTAAAAAAAAAAAACTTATATGCAGTGGTTACATGGATAGTACATGGTGGATGTTTGATCATACATCACCAAGTTGGTGTAATGTTTACATAATCACATTTTAATTTAGGAACATCAGAAATTTGGATTGGTTGTTTTTAGCTAGTTCACTAGAAAACATTATTGAAAATTTTCACATATTATGCATTGATGCATTTGCATTCAGTGTAATGCTGTGCATTACCAAGTAAAGGGTGTTTCTAATTATGACCTGACTGTTGGTACTTTGTGAGATCACCCTTGGCCTTGATAACCATGCAAACAGTACTCTCTGTAGCTTTTTAAGTAAACGAGTCTTTAGTCCAGCCAGATGTGGGAAGTATAGCTTCTTAACTTACTGTGTTTAGGCATGTTGGCCTAAAAAGGACTGATTGTCAGTGTTTATTTTGGTTCAGCATGGACTGAAACATCATCATAATAGGTAAATCAGAGAGTATAGTAAGGCTTTCTCTTGCTTTTCGACTACCTTCTTCAGCTTGTACCACAAACTTTCCTTTTGGATTTAGGTCTTAAGATTATGATATTGAATCTTGGTTTTGGTTTTCTTTATCACTAGTTCATAAGATAAGATACTTAATTTCAGCATGATACAATACTGTACAAATGTGAATGACATTTTGGTGTGCATGTAGAGAGCCCCTTAATATGCAGAGCATAACTAACAAAAAAAAGGCACAATAACGTGACTGGAACGATACACAAATAACCCGCACATGAAAGAGAGAAGCTTACGACGACGTTTCAGTCCGACTTGGACCTTGATGTGACTTTGTAAATGGTCCAAGTCGGACCGAAACGTCATCGTAAGCTTCTCTTTTATGTGCGGGTTATTTGTGTATGCAGAGCATTTTGGGCAAACTTAAGACTAACTTAAGATTGAAAAGGCAGTGACGCACAGTCTCATACGTGAGTGTAAATATAAATCTAGGAGTTACAATAATCCAAGAGAATTGAATATTCAATTAGTTCATGCTATATGGCTTTTATTAAGTGGAAAGGGCAGTGCCTGTATTCTGGAGGTGGAAATGGCAGTGCCTGTACTCTGGTGGTAGAAAGGGAAGTGCCTGTACTCTGGAGGCAGAAAGGGAAGTGCCTGTACTTTGGAGGTAGAAAGGGCAGTGCCTGTTCTCTGGACATGGATGGGCAGTGCCTTCACACTGGAGGTGGAAAGGGCAGTGCCTTCACACTGGAGGTGGAAAGGGCAGTGCCTTCACACTGGAGGTGGAAAGGGCAGTGCCTTCACACTGGAGGTGGAAAGGGCAGTGCCTTCACACTGGAGGTGGAAAGGGCAGTGCCTTCACACTGGAGGTGGAAAGGGCAGTGCCTTCACACTGGAGGTGGAAAGGGCAGTGCCTTCACACTGGAGGTGGAAAGGGCAGTGCCTTCACACTGGAGGTGGAAAGGGCAGTGCCTTCACACTGGAGGTGGAAAGGGCAGTGCCTTCACACTGGAGGTGGAAAGGGCAGTGCCTTCACACTGGAGGTGGAAAGGGCAGTGCCTTCACACTGGAGGTGGAAAGGGCAGTGCCTTCACACTGGAGGTGGAAAGGGCAGTGCCTTCACACTGGAGGTGGAAAGGGCAGTGCCTCCACTCCGGAGGTGGAAAGGGCAGTGCCTGCACTCTGGAGATGGAAAGGCCAGTGCCTGCACTCTGGAAGTGGAAAGGGTAGTGCCTATGCTCTAGAGCAGTGGTTCCCAACCTTTTCTTACTCCCGCACCCCTATAAAATTTTTGCTCTAACCTCGCACCCCCTACAACTTAAACTTTGTTCAAGGATAAAGGATGTGGAATCATACTAAATTTGATCAAAAGAAGATATTTATTTCACTTTCCAATATAATATGTGAACAAAAATGAGACTTACAGAAAAGAAACATATCACAGAATGATATTTAAATACACCTTACAAAAATAATAACTCTTGCTTGAAATATATACAAAAAAGTCAAATCAAGAACTACCTTTCAAACCTTTAGAAAGGAATTTTATTTTTTAATATGTAAAAAATCAAACATATGGACAAGAAAGGATGTTTCAGATTAGCATTTGAATATACCATACAAAAAATAGTTACTTTCTTTAAATATGTACAAGATAATAAAATCAAAAGACTGACTTCCAAAAAGTTTGCAAATCCATTTTAATTCAATGACTCTTTTGTTCCTGTTTCTTGCTTGAGAGGTTTTCAAAACGGGAACTGTGTTGGTGATAGCAACACACGTCTGCCTGTGCATTCAAACGATTTCTAGATTTTGTCTTAATTGACAAAAGAGTACTAAATCCTGATTCACATAAGTTGTCGCAGAGTTAGTGCAGTTTGACAAAGTCTTGGAAACAGAACCAGAGCCGAGCACCAATACTCTTCCAAAGTTTTACTCTCAAATTGCATTTCAAGAGCACAATTTGAATGCAGATCTATAAGATCTTCTTTCAGCTCTCCATCATCTGACATTTTATCCAAATTGAAGGAGTAAGGATTCATAATCCATTCTTCAGATGATTCCAGCTTCCCTACATCAAAATATCTATCAAGTGATGCCGACAACACTTCCAAATGAGTCACAATTTCTCCACAAACACTAGGAATCAAACTTGAAGATCATTGCCATCAGCTATTTCTTCAAGTGATGGAAAATTTGAAAGATTTCCTCTTTTCACTCGTTGACACCACAGATATAACTTATCTTTGAATGCATTTAGCTTTTCTTAGCAATTCAGCATGTTTATATTTTTACCTTGAAGTGATAAACTCGGATCATTCATACGAGTGAATTTTTTTTTTTTTTCAACAAGTCGGCCGTCTCCCACCGAGGCAGGGTGACCCAAAAAAGAAAGAAAATCCCCCAAAAGAAAATACTTTCATCATCATTCAACACTTTCACCACACTCACACACTATCACTGCTTTTGCAGAGGTGCTCAAAATACAACAGCTTAGAAGCATATACGTATAAAGATACACAACATATCCCTCCAAACTGCCAATATCCCAAACCCCTCCTTTAAAGTGCAGGCATTGTACTTCCCATTTCCAGGACTCAAGTCCGACTATATGAAAATAACCGGTTTCCCTGAATCCCTTCACTAAATATTACCCTGCTCACACTCCAACAGATCGTCAGGTCCCAAGTATCATTCGTCTCCATTCACTCCTATCTAACACGCTCATGCATGCTTGCTGGAAGTCCAAGCCCCTAGCCCACAAAACCTGAATATGTCACTCAAATACGCTAAGATTTGATTGAATTCTTGCAATTCCAACTCTTCAAGCAGATCACAGCGACGTTCCTTCAGAAATACTTTGATTTCTTCTCACAGTTCGAAGAAGCGGGTTAAAACTCTCCCACGGGAGAGCCATCGGACTTCTATGTGGAAAAGTAAAACTGTATGTTCACTTCCAAGATCTTCACAAAGTGACTTAAAAAGGCGGTGATTTTGAGCACGACCCCTAATCCAGCTGATGGTCTTTACTGAAGTATCAAGGACTTTCTTTAATTTTAGAGGAAAGGTTTTTGATGCCAAAGCATGACGATGAAGGAAACAGTGAGTACCTTGCAAGTATGGAATCTCCTGTTTCATCAGTGCAAAAAACCCAGATTTATTTCCCAGCATAGCAGGAGCGCCATCAGTACACACAGATCCAATAATTTGGATATCCAATTCATATTTTGCAAAGAAGTCTTTCACAAACTGAAACACATCTTTTGCTTTGGCAGTTGTTTTCAGTTCTTCACAGAAAAGAAAGTTCTCCTTTATAGCACCATCATGAACATACCTCACCAGTGCAATAAGTTGACTGCAATTAGAAACATCAGTAGTTTCGTCCAACTGAAGGGAGATTTTCAAGGGACTAGCCTTCATATGTGAGATAACTTGTTCCAAAATATCTAAACTCAAATCGTCAATTCGGCTTCGAATAACATTATTTGACAGTGGCACTAATTCAAGCTTCTTTCTTGCTTCGTTTCCGAGAATAGTTGTAGCCATTTCTAATGCACGTGGTTTGATAAGCTCTTCTGCAATAGTATGAGGTTTCTTAGACTTTGCTACTTTGTATGCCACTTGGTATGAAGCCATCAGCAGTGGTTTGTCAACAGATTTTTTTATTTTTTTATTATCACTGGCCGGTTCCCACCAGGGCAGGGTGGCCTGAAAAAGAAAAACTTTCACCATCATTCACTCCATCACTGTCTTGCCAGAAGGGTGCTTTATACTAAGGGTTGCTCGAGAATCAAAACGGGCTCTTTTAGCTTGCAACGACTTAAGATCATGGCCTGCAACATTGACCCCACCATGTTGGTTGTTGAAGTGTTCTTGCAGCTTAGATGGCTTCAAATCAGCGTTGGAGAAAACAATTCCCCAGATTATGCACTGAGGCTTTTGCAGATCCTTAGTCTTATCGTTGCAAGTGAAACCAAAACGAACGCAGTCATCATTCCATTTCCTTTTTCTTCGACATGAAGGGTTATGATGATAATCTGAAATAAAGAGATGAAAATAAAGATAATAATAATAATAATAATAATAATAATAATAATAATAATAATAATAATAATAATAATAATAATAAAGGGAAAGGGGACAAAAGAGACTGTAAAAATTATAGAGGAATAAGCTTACTGAGTATACCAGGAAAAGTGTACGGTAGGGTTTATAATTGAAAGAATTAGAGGTAAGACAGAATGTAGAATTGCGGATGAGCAAGGAGGTTTTAGAGTGGGTAGGGGATGTGTAGATCAGGTGTTTACATTGAAGCATATATGTGAACAGTATTAGATAAAGATAGGGAAGTTTTATTGCATTTATGGATTTAGAAAAAGGGATATGATAGAGTGGATAGAGGGAGCAATGTGGCAGATGTTGCAAGTATATGGAAAAGGTGGTAAGTTATTAAATGCTGTAAAGAGTTTTTTTTGAGGATAGTGAGGCTCAGGTTAGGGTGTGTAGAAGAGAGGGAGACTACTTCCGGTTTAAAAGTAGGTCTTAGACAGGGATGTGTAATGTCACCATGGTTGTTTAATATATTTATAGATGGGGTTGTAAAGGAAGTAAATGCTGGGTGTTTTGGGAGAGGGGTTTGGATTAAATTGGGGAATCAAATTCAAAATGGGAATTGACACAGTTACTTTTTGCTGATGATACTGGTTATGGGAGATTTTAAAGAAAAATTGCAAAGGTTAGTGGATGAGTTTGGGATGTGTGTAAAGGTAGAAAGTTGAAAGTGAACATAGAAAAGAGTAAGGTGATGAGGGTGTCAAATGATTTAGATAAAAAAAAATGGATATCAAATTGGGGAGGGGAGTATGGAAGAAGTGAATGTTTTCAGATACTTGGGAGTTGACGTGTCGGCGGATGGATTTATGAAGGATGAGGTTATCATAGAATTGATGAGGGAAAAAAGGTGAGTGGTGCGTTGAGGTATATGTGGAGTCAAAAACGTTATCTATGGAGGCAAAGAAGGGAATGTATGAAAGTATCGTAGTACCAACACTCTTATAGGTGTGAAGCTTGGGTGTAAATGCCAGCGCGAGGGGGACGGTTGGAGGCCAGCGGATGTCCTGTTTAAGGGCAATGTGTGGTGTAAATATTATGCAGAAAATTCGGAGTGTGGAAATTAGGGAGAAGGTGTGGAGTTAATAAAAGTATTAGTCAAAGGGGAGAAGAGGGGTTGTTGAGGTGGTTTGGTCATATAGAGAGAATGGATCAAAAGTAAAAATGACATGGAAAGCATATAAATCTATAGGGGAAGGAAGGCGGGGTAGGGGTCGTCCTCGAAAGGGTTGGAGAGAGGGGGTAAAGGAGGGTTTTTTGGGTTAAGGGGCTTGGACTTCCAGCAAGCGTGCGTGAGCGTGTTAGATAGGAAATGAATGGAGACGAATGGTACTTGGGACCCTGACGATCTGTTGGGGTGTGAGCAGGGTAAAATTTAGTGAAGGGATTCAGGGAAACCGGTTATTTTCATATAGTCGGACTTGAGTCCTGGAAATGGGAAGTACAATGCCTGCACTTTAAAGGAGGGGTTTGGGATATTGGCAGTTTGGAGGGATATGTTGTGTATCTTTATATGTTTATGCTTCTAGACTGTTGTATTCTGAGCACCTCTGCAAAAACAGTGATAATGTGCGAGTGTGGTGAAAGTTGAATGATGATGAAAGTATTTTCTTTTTGGGGATTTTCTTTCTTTTTTGGGTCACCCTGCCTCGGTGGGAGACGGCCGACTTGTTGAAAAAAAAAAAAAAAAAAAAAAAAGTAATAAATGAATCAATTTCCTGTTATTAAGCCGGACGCTTCTTGCACCTCCTGGAATGATGTCTCGCACCCCCAGGGGGTGCGAGCACCCCTGGTTGGGAACCCCTGCTATAGAGAGTGAGGGGATGCTGCATTTGGAGGGTAATTGATTGCAGTGTCACACATTTCTGGAAAGAGAGTGATTGAATTCTGGTGAGTGTGGTTTCTTTGGGTCACCCTACCTTGGCAGGACACAGCTGTTAAGATAAAAAACAAGGTCAGTACTGTCAGTCATATACTTCATGGTTCACATTACAGTACATTAAGTTACATTATCTACACTTCATTCTCAGTTCAGAAACAAATACAATGTTTACAAATGTGAGCTTTAGTCTCTATGAGGATTTATTGAAATCTTATGATCAGTAATTTTGGGCGTTGTATGTGGAAGAATCTCATAATGTGTTATTTAATGGTATAAGTTTGTAGTGCATGCAAAGGCAAAAACTAAATTTTGTGCGTTGTGTGTGTGTGTGAACGCACTTTTGTGTAGTGTGTGTGCATGCTTGCATGTCACATCACCTAACATCTTGAATTTCTTCACTATGGGGTCCTGTTTCCAAGAAAATACATGTTGGAGCAGATTTGAGTTAAGCATCCCAAAATTAGTCAGTAATGTGTTTTTAGATGTGAGCTGAAGTCTCTGTTGGCAAGCATTATTAATTGGGATAGTTGGTTTATGCTAATGTTTTCACACAAGTTGATACATATGGCACTGTGCTTTTTTTATAGTATTGCAGGGTACAAACTTAAAGAAAGAGATGGTTCCATCGTGTTGTCAGATGGAATGTGTCTACTGCATACTCTTGATTTAACGACCTCATTTTAACGGACTTCTGAAATACAAGATGTAATCTACTGGGCCAGTTGATTTGGAAAGAAGGGAGAAAGTCCGCTAGTTAGGAAATTGTATATTATTGTTACTATGATAGTAATAATAATGGAGACCACTATCTCCATTACCGGCCATTTGCTTCCTTCTATTATTCGGTTAAATTGAGGGTTTACCGTAATTAAATATACTGTCTGTTGTAAATGCCATTACTTTTCTTCAGAACTGATATTTTATTTTTATATATATACAGTGGACCCCCGACTTACGAACAGCTCCCAACTCGAACAATTATGTAAGTGTATTTTTATAAGTGCTTTTGTAAGTATTTTTGGGGGTCTGAAACAGACTAATCTAATTTACAATATTCTTTATGGGAGTAAATTCGTTTGGTAACGGCACCCGAACAGCCTTCTGGAACGAATTAATATCGTAAGTCAGGGGTCCACTGTATATATTTTTTTTACAGCCGCCTTGTACCGAGGCAGGGTGACCCCCCCCCCCCCCAAAGAAAAAAAAAGTTGTCCTCTTTTTATATTTAGTAAAGTATACAGGAAGAGACGTTACTAGCCCCTTGCTCCCAGCAGTTTAGTTGCCTCTTACGACATGCATGACTTACAGAGGAAGGATTCTTCTCCACTTCCCCATGGAGATTTTATAAATGTAATAAAATTTTTTCTTTCAGCTCATGTATTGGGTGAGATACCACAGGCATTCCACAGGATTAGGTGGAACAGCTGTTGTTAAGGTTAAATAAAGTGCGTCGAGCAGGTGTACACGCTAGATGCACAACAAAATATGTTGGAAAAATGTACAGTTGTCTTAATATTCACTTGGAGTTATGTTCCTAGAGGTCCACAAAAATAAAAGCCGTGAATAATACAAAATTATACATATCTACATAGCAAAGCTGGGTTCATTACTGTAGTCTGGTTAATATTGACATAAATAAAAAAAATAATGATGGAAATGGAAAATTTGGGTGTGAGAATGCCATTGAGCCACAGAAACAGATAATTTAATCTATTTGCTAGTTGTCCCCCTCTAAAAACAACGGTTAATTGACCTGCAAATACAGAAGACCTCAAGTTTGTAGAGATGACTTTAGTAGTGTATTGTTATACAGGATTAGAATTTGTATAGATCAGTTTATTTGATAGTGTTGAAATGATCTACACTGAACTCTGCAGTAATGGAATTATTTAAAATTAATTATTTTAAAGTTAACATGTTAACATCTACAGAGTGTGTGTATTCGCTGTACTTTTAAAATTTTGATGTAAATTGATAAAAAAAAATGGAGTATAGCTATTTGAAGCCTCCTTGATGAAAACGTTAATACAAGGGGATTGTAGAGAAAAGTAATAAGTACCATGTCAACAGTCCAGTGTGTTTGTGGAATAAGTTTAACAAGCTTTCTGATGTTTTGCCAGACACATGGAAAGCATGTAGATATAAGTGCGACTTGAGAGACATGTAAGTGATCCGTTTTTGTGATTATATATTATAGGTGGTGATAGGCAGATGTGCAGTTGAAAATATTTTGTAAAGACCTGGTAAAATTGAGGTGTTATTAATTTGTTTGTAGTATTTTTTTTTAAATTGAAGTGTTGTTAATTTATTTGTTTATATTTTTTTCCAACACGCCGGCTGTCTCCCGCCAAGGCAGGTGACCAGAAAAAGAAGAAAGCTAAAGATTTTCTTCTTTTTACATTAAGTAACTTATACAAGAGGAGGAGTTTCTATAGTATTACCTGTTTTATTTATTTGTGTTCAGTGATCTAGGGAATTGATAGTGTATGAAGAGCTGTGTAGTTGTTGGTATGAGTGTAGTGTGTGCCTCGGTGTAGCCATTAGATATTCTAACCACTTCTCTCTAAAACATGAGTAGCTTAGAGAATGACAAGTGTGTGTGTGTGTGTGTGTGTGGGTGTAATAATTGGATATGTTGCTTATAGAATCGTGTAGCTGATGCAATGCTGATGCTCCAGGGTGCGAGTCAAGACACGGGTGACGAGTCGAATATGACTCCAGGGACCAGCAGTGATTCTCCCTTAACGTCCTCGCATTCACAAGGTATGTAACCCTTAATGAGTTGCCTTTGGAAGAGTTTTGTATAGGAATATCTATAGGAATAAAGCCAAACACATATACCAATACCTTGATTATCAGGATGTTCCAGAATTGGAATTAAAAGCAGATAAATAAAAATATCTTCAAAATTGGATAAAACACATGCTGGGTCAGCAGTGTTGTCACACATTTGACCGTGTATGTATTTGACTTCCAATTTATGCTCATACAAAGACAGAAAAGTTTTTCATTACTGTTCAGGAGGAAGCTTGTTGAGAATAGGCATTAATAGATTCTTTGAATTAGGCAAGGGTAGTTATTAAAGCTGTCAGATAATCAATTATAGAATTTTTAGCATATGGTTATGGCTCAAGCCAAGAAGGAAAAAGTTGAGTTTATTATAATCAGTGAACCAGACTCAAAACTGAATGGTTGAGTTACATAGTGTAGTTTTGTGTTCGTGACTTTTAAGTACTTGTATACAGGTATAATATTTGTTGTTAAACAATTGACAAGATACTTACATGCCATTATATACTCAAAGAACATATCGTGAGGGAATCCACATAGACAAAACCCTTCCCACCATGTTCACTATCACCTTCGTGATAAAATGTAGTCGGATATTGTAACCTGCCTCGCATGGCTCTACGTGCATAAATCATAACACTTTTTTTAATAAAGATTTTTTTTAGATAAAAAAGTGATTTTGCAGTTATTCACCCAAAAATAGTAACTAGCATTTGTCTCGAAGTTTTTGTTTATTTTATTTCATTAGCGTATATAAAAGTATTTACGATTGACTTTGATTGCTCATGGAGGCACTGCCATGGGGATTAGAGAGGATATCCATATTTACATTATGTTCCTTTATATTGGGTATGCCTACACTAGTTCTGGTTTACTCAGTTATTTTCACCTCAAAATTGCCCTTAGAATTAGTATTGGTTTTATATCCTTTTGTCTTTAAATATTTCATGCTCCTGCTATTTTTAGCAGTGGTATGTAGTTTAACTGGTGTGTTGACCATTTTGTAGTTATAGAAGCAGAGCTGTGCGCGTAGTATCCCAGCATCGGTACTTTATCTGGTAAAGTTTTCACTGATTTTCAATAGTACCTTTTGGATCTTGGTTTAGTGTTCCGCTTGTGAAGAAAAACAGAAAAACTTCCCAATATAGTTTCACAGCTGCTTTTTTCTCAGTCTGCCAATTTTATCCTTTTTTTTTTTCTCTTGGTGGTGCTAAGGTAACTTATTCTCCCAGATCCTTTTATTATCTTGGACATGTATGTTATTATCATGTCTAGTTTTCTTCCTGTGGACGAATAAGGATATTTTTAGTGCTTTCATTTTATCATAACTTTTTATTACCACAAGGAGCCAACTTTGTAGCATGTTAGGACTTTTTAGCATTTATGCACATATTTTTTAAGTGCAGACACAACACTACAGCCGCACATTCAAGTGCAGACACAACACTACAGCTGCACATTCAAGTGCAGACACAACACTACAGCTGCACATTCAAGTGCAGACACAACACTACAGCCGCACATTCAAGTGCAGACACAACACTACAGCCGCACATTCAAGTGCAGACACAACACTACAGCTGCACATTCAAGTGCAGACACAACACTACAGCCGCACATTCAAGTGCAGACACAACACTACAGCTGCACATTCAAGTGCAGACACAACACTATAGCCGCACATTCAAGTGCAGACACAACACTACAGCTGCACATTCAAGTGCAGACACAACACTATAGCCGCACATTCAAGTGCAGACACAACACTACAGCTGCACATTCAAGTGCAGACACAACACTATAGCCGCACATTCAAGTGCAGACACAACACTACAGCTGCACATTCAAGTGCAGACACAACACTACAGCTGCACATTCAAGTGCAGACACAACACTACAGCTGCACATTCAAGTGCAGACACAACACTACAGCTGCACATACAAGTGCAGACACAACACTACAGCTGCACATTCAAGTGCAGACACAACACTACAGCTGCACATTCAAGTGCAGACACAACACTACAGCTGCACATTCAAGTGCAGACACAACACTACAGCTGCACATTCAAGTGCAGACACAACACTACAGCTGCACATTCAAGTGCAGACACAACACTACAGCTGCACATTCAAGTGCAGACACAACACTACAGCTGCACATACAAGTGCAGACACAACACTACAGCTGCACATACAAGTGCAGACACAACACTACAGCTGCACATACAAGTGCAGACACAACACTACAGCTGCACATTCAAGTGCAGACACAACACTACAGCTGCACATTCAAGTGCAGACACAACACTACAGCTGCACATTCAAGTGCAGACACAACACTACAGCTGCACATTCAAGTGCAGACACAACACTACAGCTGCACATACAAGTGCAGACACAACACTACAGCTGCACATTCAAGTGCAGACACAACACTACAGCTGCACATACAAGTGCAGACACAACACTACAGCTGCACATTCAAGCGCAGACATAACACTACAGCTGCACATTCAAGCGCAGACACAACACTACAGCTGCACATTCAAGTGCAGACACAACACTACAGCTGCACATTCAAGTGCAGACACAACACTACAGCTGCACATTCAAGTGCAGACACAACACTACAGCTGCACATACAAGTGCAGACACAACACTACAGCTGCACATACAAGTGCAGACACAACACTACAGCTGCACATACAAGTGCAGACACAACACTACAGCTGCACATTCAAGTGCAGACACAACACTACAGCTGCACATACAAGTGCAGACACAACACTACAGCTGCACATTCAAGTGCAGACACAACACTACAGCTGCACATACAAGTGCAGACACAACACTACAGCTGCACATACAAGTGCAGACACAACACTACAGCTGCACATTCAAGTGCAGACACAACACTACAGCTGCACATTCAAGTGCAGACACAACACTACAGCTGCACATTCAAGTGCAGACACAACACTACAGCTGCACATTCAAGTGCAGACACAACACTACAGCTGCACATTCAAGTGCAGACACAACACTACAGCTGCACATTCAAGTGCAGACACAACACTACAGCTGCACATTCAAGCGCAGACACAACACTACAGCTGCACATTCCCATTTTGATCTAAACTACAATCTGAAAGTATTTGAAGCATATTTTGAAATTTGCCATGTTAGCGTATACATTTCTCACTACTTCATTAATGTCATCTTATGGGGACTTCTAATATTTATCACATAATCTCTTTATGTGGCCTGTTACTGCTGTCCCCCAATTTTATTCCATGGCTTTTATATACGTTAAATTCTGTCATTCTTCTGTCACTCTTGTAAGGAGGAGTTTTCAGTCAATTTTACTACTAGCTTATCTTGTCACTCTTGTAAGGGGGAGTTTTCAGTCAATTTTACTACTATACGTGCTTATCTTGTCACTCTTGTAAGGGGGAGTTTTCAGTCAATTTTACTACTATACGTGCTTATCTTGTCACTCTTGTAAGGGGGAGTTTTCAGTCAATTTTACTACTATACGTGCTTATCTTGTCACTCTTGTAAGGGGGAGTTTTCAGTCAATTTTACTACTATACGGGCTTATCTTGCACATGATTTTTTGCATCATTAGCATTTTTTTTTTTTTTTTTTTTACTGGCCATCATCTGCCAAGGCATTGTGACCCAAAGAAGGAAACAGTCACCGTCATTCATTCAATCATTTTCATGCCAGAAGTGTGCTGACACCACAGTACACAATACCCTCCAGTTCATTTGGTTCTTTATTCATCCATGAAAGCCATTTTTATAGACTAGAAACATCAAGGCATGTACAAATTCTTGTGGCACCTTATGGTGACATTTTACTTGGGCACATTGTTTTCCTTTCCTTACTGTTCATTATTTCTTTTATTAAAAAGCTAGAAAATCTCTCAATTATTATAATACATTAGTTTGTCCTTAATGCCACGTTTGTTTTGTAGTATCCAGATGAGTCTTTCGTGGAGAACTTTTTTTTTTTTTTTTTTTTTTTTTTTTTTTTTTTTTTTTTTTTAAGAAATTAAAGGAGTGTAATCTGCTTATCCTGAGTACAGTGGACCCCCGGTTTACGATATTATTTCATTCCAGAAGTATGTTCAGGTGCCAGTACTGAGCGAATTTGTTCCCATAAGGAATATTGTGAATTAGATTAGTCCATTTCAGACCCCCAAACATACACGTACAAACGCACTTACATAAATGCACTTACATAATTGGTCGCATTGGGAGCTGATAGTAAAGCGGGGGTCCACTGTAATTTATGTGCTTATTGTAGCTTAGATGATGTTAGAGCACCTTGCTGATTGTTCCTATGTTTTTATTCTTTGTATTTTTTTTTTTTTTTTTTTCAACAAGTCGGCCGTCTCCCACCGAGGCAGGGTGACCCAAAAAAAAAAAAGAAAATCCCCAAAAAGAAAACACTCTCATCATCATTCAACACTTTCACCACACTCACACATTATCACTGTTTTTTATTCTTTGTATTCTAATGAATTAGACATTTGTGCAACACTTTTGTATTTTTATTGTGGAAGTGTTTTGCCAACCAGTGGCTTCCTCAGTCTCATACGGAGAAGAAAGGTTGAAGATCAGGAGGAGTTTGAGGTAATCAGTCCTTCAGCCTGGAGTCAGTGTGACTGACAAATCACATCACATTAGTCCATCAATCCTGGTTGATTGATGGACTCCTTGAGCCTGGAGTCATATGATGAGTTCATCAATCAACCAGGATTGATGGACTAACGTGATGTGATCAGTCAGTCACATTGACTCCAGGCTGAAGGACTGATTACTTTAAATACCTTCTGATCTTCAACCATTCTTCTCTGTATTGGACTGAAGAAGTCAGTAGTTAGCAAAACACTTGCACAGTAAAGACGCCCAAGCGTTGCACAAGTGTCAAATTTATCATCCTGTCGGCTCCCTGAATCATTTATCTGCATTCTTTGTATTCTGTGGTAAAAGACAGTTGCAAAGAGGATAGGCTTCTTCGAACTGTTCACGGATGAAACGTCTGGGTAAAGTCCCTCTATGCAACTGTCTTTTTCACCACTAGTCAACTTTGTGCAACTTGTCTCCACTGTTCACGGATGAAACGTCTGGGTAAAGTCCCTCTATGCAACTGTCTTTTTCACCACTAGTCAACTTTGTGCAACTTGTCTCCACCTGTCTATTCTGTCTGTTCTCGTATCGCTTTTTTTTTTAATTGGAGTTACTCTCCCCTTCCTTGGATCAAATCTGATTTCCTTCCATTTCTCAGGTTCTGTATGACCCTTATATGCTGCCTTATTTATCTTGCCAAACTCTTGTATTGTCTTTGTGTTATTTAACCATAAGTTGTAGATTTCTGCCGGAAATTTTAGTATTTGTGATTTTGATTTTAATTTTTATAGTTTGAAGTATTTAATGTTTTAAATTGTTGATCTGCTGCTTTTTTTCTTCTGTTATTCTCCATTGGAAACATAAACACATATGCAGTTTAATGTGATCCTTTATTGACGTTTCACCCACACAGTGGGATTTTTCAAGTCACAAACAGATCTACCTGGGGTGGAAGGTACGTTGTCAATAAAGGATCACATTAAACTGCATATATGTTTGTTTCCATTGTGTCGGTATTTTATACCATTTATTTTCATCGTTTTTCTCCATTCTTAGTTACAGTAGTTTCTCCTTAATACTGCCTCACTTTGAATGGGTTATTTTATTTTTCTTACAGCAGTTTCCCCTTAATAGTTCCTCATTATAAATGGGTTACTTTTATTTTTCTTACAGTAGTTTCCCCTTTACACTGCCTCATTTTGATTGGGTTACTCTTACTTTTCTTTAAGTTACTGTGTGTATTTGTTTTTTCCTAGTTTATAATGTCCCATAGTTGAAGTTTCTTTTAGGTTACCCAGTCTGTCTATTATGTTTTTATAAATTTGTTAGTTTCTCCTTTGTTTTCCTGCTTCTTGTTTGGTTTAGGTCAATTTTAGTCTTTCTGGTATCTCTCTTTTGTGTCCTGATAAAACTATATGGAAGTTGAACTTAGCTCTGTTGCTCAAGAAGACTACGTAATTACTATTCCTCTTTTCTACCTTCATTTATTATTATTGGTACTTCATTGTTTTATTAGATGAATAGGACACATGGGCAACACTGGTGTCTTCATTGATGAGCTGTTTCACCTGCATAGCAAGTTTTTTCATTCTAATACAGGGCCATGATGATAGAGACTTTAACCATTAAAAAAGGTTACAAGTTGCAGCAGTTATAAGCATTTTCGTAGGTGGGTGGGGCCCACCTGCATCATGTCCATTAGGTGGTCCAAAGAGAGTGGTCCAGAGATTAGAAATAGAACTTTAGAAGATATCCTCTATAGCAAGACTTCGTGGTGTTGCCATGTTCGATACTCTGAAGATATAATGTCTCTCCAGTGAGAGAGACATTATTTCTTCAGAGTATCTTGAGAGAGAGATTATATCTTCAGCAGGTGTCACACATGTCTTATCCATCAACTTGTTGATATTGTATACTTTTGATCTAATGGGTATTTTACTTGTTGGGAAGTATAAAAATTTCTACTGACTTAATCATTTGATAACCTGCACTGTGGAGACATCACCAGGGCAGAGCTTCCATAATTGGTCTTCAACATCAGTGTCATAAGTCCCAGTTATTTGCTCAACCCATGCCTCCTCAAACCACTCCCATAGTACAGTGGACCCCCACTTAACGATCACCTCCCAATGCGACCAATTATGTAAGTGTATTCATGTAAATGCGTTTGTACATGTATGTTTGGGGGTCTGAAATGGACTAATCTACTTCACAATATTCCTTATGGGAACAAATTCGGTCAGTACTGGCACCTGAACATACTTCTGGAATGAAAAAATATCGTTAACCGGGGGTCCACTGTACAGTGTTCTCTCATGACCATCTTGGGTATTCTGACTTGTTCTTTTTTTTTTTTTTTTTTTTTTTTATTTCCCGTTGAGTTAGCAGAGAGGTTGCACTGGCCACTCCAGCCACAGCTGAGTTAAAATAGTGGCCAGAAAAAGAACTTGAAAGTTTTGCATTCTTATTTGTGGCTCTTCAAGAGCCAAGACTCATTACTTGTGAAGGAGCTACGAAGATTAACCCCAGATGAAAAACTTTTCCCACCTTTATAATTTTATTTTAGAGACTTAAAAATTATGGATTCTGGAATTTCCTGGGGTTAGGAAAAACTGCCATACCCACACAAGTTAGGTTTTCAAATATGAATCTTGTTTTAATGGCTTCCTGCAGTCTGACACCCCCAGCAGTGAAATCTCCTAACCTGAAACACATTTTTAGAAGTGAAATGCAACATCTTTTGTGAATAGTGAAACATTGGATGATACTCTATCCAGCTGCTTTCAACCCTTCCAGACTATTAGTATTTGCTCTCTTCTAAAGAAGACTTCAAGCTTGTCCTAGGATAAGTTAGAGCTAGCAGAAACTAAATTGATTGACAAACATTTTTGGGATAACAATCGTTCCAAGTGTATCTGTTCGAAAAGTATCCAAGGATTTGTAGTGTCTGCCTTTCCTTCAGGTTTCACTGTTTTAGAGAGTATTGTACAATGCAGTTGCTTTGGGTCATTCCCAGTTGTTTAGATGTTTTACTGACTCTTTGCAAACAGTAAATGATATCTATTTTCTAGATCTGATATTTTTCCTGCCTTAAAAGGTCTGTGAGCAAAATATAATACTACAGTGGTCCATTGAGTTACGACAATCTGTTCCACAAGATGCGTCGTGCGTCAAAACTATTGTAACTCAAGTCCGTTCCAGAAGATGCGTCATGCGTCAAAACTATAGTAACTCAAGTCCCAAAACACGTTGGTTTGTGGTAATTCATTCCAAGACCCCGGAAGTGCAACTTTCACTGTATTTTGGACTTGAAGAGTTAGTGAGGTAGAGGGTGTGGAGATTACTGGTTGGAAGGGATGGTGTGGTGGTGGGGAAGAGGGTGGAGTGATTACTGGTTGGAAGAAGTGGAGGGGGGGGGGAAAGAGAGAGGGTGGAAAGGAGGTTACTGGAGAGGGTTTCGGAGATCAACACCCCCACAGCCTGGTCTGTGACCAGGCCAGTGTATGTATGAAGGGTTAATAATGTAGAGTTGGTGCGGACAACCCACGTGGTAGCTTCAGACTGGAGAGGAAACAATAAACTGTAGTACAAATGATGTTGATCGAGATGCTACTACCAACACTGTTGTTCCCATCGTTGATTGGTTGCTAAGTCACCCACAGATACTCTCACTGATGTTTCTATAGGCTCAGACGCTGTCCAAGCAGCAAGCTATCAGGTCGCTGGTTGGCCGAGGCCCATCCATGTGCGCTGGCCATCATACCGTACATGTATTGCATCTCAGATTTTTTATTGCAACTTGAAGTTAATTTCTTACAAGGGTAAAAGTAACTCAAACTTATTATAACTCAAGGGACCACTATATTTTTGATTTAAGAGTGCACCTGATTTAAATACTATCATTTGTGTAACTTGTCTTACTTTTAAAGGCTTTCATAATCCAACTTCTTCATATTCCCCACCTTTGATGCATTTCTTTTGTTAATTAAATGAAAGCTCATCAGACTTTATTACTCCTAAGTCATTTTACCCTTTCTTTTTCATTGTAAAAGATGGTCTGTCTACATTTTGTATCCTGTACCTGCTGTGAGTTCTTTATTCTTTCCATATCGAAACAGTTGAAATTTGGCATTGTTTTCTTTCTTTGCTCACTAGAAGACTTCATTAATATCAGTAATTTTCTTGCATCTTCTGTTGGAGTGACTTTCATTCTTATTTTGGTAATGTCTATAGAAAATAAATAACTTTGGGCTCTAAAAAAATGGAAAATGTTTTTTAAGTGTCATTTTATTTATGATTATTTCTGCAGATATGTAAGCAGTAAGTTATTAGACAGTAACCATCCAGGGAGGTACTACCGTTCTGCCAAGTGAGTGTAAAACAAAAGCCTGTAATTGTTTTACATGATGGTAGGATTGCTGGTGTCTTTTTTCTGTCTCATAAACATGCAAGATTTCAGGTATGTCTTGCTACTTCTACTTACACTTTGGTGGCACTACACATACATGCACACATTTATGTATACACACTCATCTAAGTTTCCTTTCATTATATCTTTTATATCCATGGGGAAGTGGAATAAGAATCTTTCCACCGTAAGCCATGCGTGTTGTAAAAGTCAACTAAAATCCCGGGAACAATGGGCTAGTAACCCCTTTTCCTGTATAGCCTACTAAAAAGAATAAGAAGAAAACCATCAAAGTGGGATGTTTGAATGTGCGTGGATGTTGTGCGAATGATAAATACATGATTGTGGATGTTTTGAATGAGAAGAAGCTGGATGTCCTGGCTTTAAGTGAAGCAAAGCTGAAGGGGGTGGGAGAGTTTCAGTGGGGAGAAATAAATGGGATTAGGTCAGGGATTTCAAATAGAGTTAGAGTTAAAGAAGGAGTAACAATAATGTTGAAGGATAAGTCTTGGCAGGAAAAGAGGGAATATAAATGTATAAATTCAAGGATTATGTGGAGTAAAATAAGGGTTGGATGTGAAAAGTTGGCTATGCTAAGCATTTATGCACCTAGAGAAGAGAGAAGTGTAGAGGAGAGAGATGTTTTGGGAAATGTTGAGTGAGTGTATGGGGAGTTTTGAACCAAGTGTGAGAGTACTTGTAGTTGGGGATTTCAATGCTAAAGTGGGTAAAAATGTTGTGGAGGGAGTAGTAGGTAAATTTGGGGTGCCAGGGGTAAATGTAAATGGGGAGCCTTTAATTGAGCTATGTGTAGAAAGAGGTTTGGTAATAAGTAATACATATTTTATGAAAAAGAGGATAAATAAGTATACGAGGTATGATATAGCATGTAATGAAAGTACTGTAGTTTGTTATATTATGTATTGGTGGATAAAAGGTCGATGGGTAGGCTTCAGTGTTTATAGAGGGGTAACTGATATTTCGGATCATTATTTAGTTGTAGGAGATGGGACAAAAGGAAAATGGCAACAAGTAAGAGAGAGGTGAAAGTGTATAAACAAAGAGAGGAGGAAGTTCGGGCGAGATATAAGCGACTATTGGCAGAAAGGTGGGCTAGTGCAAAGATGAGTAGTGGGGGGGTTGAAGAGGGTTGGAATAGTTTTAAAAATGCAGTATTAGAATGTGGGGCAGAAGTTTGTGGTTATAGGAGGGTGGGGGCAGGAGGAAAGAGGAGTGATTGGTGGAATGATGAAGTAAAGAGTGTGATAAAAGATAAAAAGGTAGCTTATAAGAGGTTTTTACAAAGAAGTGTTATAATAAGAGTAGAGTATATGGAGAGTAAAAGAAAGGTGGTGAGAGAGTGCAAAAGGAGAGCGGATGATAGAGTGGGAGAGGTACTGTCAAGAAATTTTGATGAAGGGCTTATGAGATAAACAAGTTAAGAAAGCCTAGGGAATGAATGGATTTGTCAGTTAAAAACAGAGTAGGGGAGTTAGTAGATGGGGAGATGGAGGTATTGGGTAGATGGCGAGAATATTTTGAGGAACTTTTAAATGTCAATGAAGGGTTGGTAGACAGCAACCGCCCAGGGAGGTACTACCGTCCTGCCAAGTAAGTGTAAAACAAAAGCCTGTAATTGTTTTACATGATGGTAGGATTGCTGGTGTCTTTTGTCTGTCTCATAAACATGCAAGATTTCAGGTATGTCTTGCTACTTCTACTTACACTTAGGTCACACTACACATACATGTACAAGCATATATATACATACCCCTCTGGGTTTTCTGCTATTTTCTTTCTAGTTCTTGTTCTTGTTGTTTATTTCCTCTTATCTCCATGGGGAAGTGGAACAGAATTCTTCCTCCGTAAGCCATGCGTGTTGTAAGAGGCGACTAAAATGCCGGGAGCAAGGGGCTAGTAACCTCTTCTCCTGTATAAGTTACTAAATTTGAAAAGAAAAACTTTTGTTTTTCTTTTTGGGCCACCCCGCCTAGGTGGGATATGGCCGGTTTGTTGAAAAAAAAAAAAAAATATGAAAGAGGGGAAGGTACCTATGGATTGGCAGAGAGCATGTTCCTTTATATAAAGGGAAGGGGGACAAAAGAGATTGTAAAAATTATAGAGGAATAAGTTTACTGAGTATACTAGGAAAAGTGTACGGTAGGGTTATTATTGAAAGAATTAGAGGTAAGACAGAATGTAGGATTGCGGATGAGCAAGGAGGTTTCAGAGTGGGTAGGGGATGTGTAGATCAAGTGTTTACATTGAAGCATATATGTGAACAGTATTTAGATAAAGGTAGGGAAGTTCTTATTGCATTTATGGATTTAGAAAAGGCATATGATAGAGTGGATAGAGGAGCAATGTGGCAGATGTTGCAAGTATATGGAATAGGTGGTAAGTTACTAAATGCTGTAAAGAGTTTTTATGAGGATAGTGAGGCTCAGGTTAGGGTGTGTAGAAGAGAGGGAGACTACTTCCCGGTAAAAGTAGGTCTTAGACAGGGATGTGTAATGTCACCATGGTTGTTTAATATATTTATAGATGGGGTTGTAAAGGAAGTAAATGCTAGGGCGTTGGGGAGAGGGGTGGGATTAAATTATGAGGAATCAAATACAAAATGGGAGTTGACACAGTTGCTTTTTGCTGATGATACTGTGCATATGGGAGATTCTAAAGAAAAGTTGCAAAGGTTAGTGGACGAGTTTGAGAGGGTGTGTAAAGGTAGAAAGTTGAAAGTGAATATAGATAAGCGTAAGGTGATGAGGGTATCAAATGATTTAGATAAAGAAAAATTGAGTATCCCATTGGAGAGGTAGTGTGGAAGAAGTGAATGTTTTCAGATATTTGGGAGTTGACGTGTGAGCGGATGGGTTTATGAAGGATGAGGTTAACCATAGAATTGAGGTTAACAATAGAATTGAAGGAAAAAAGGGTGAGTGGTGTGTTGAGGTATATGTGGAGATAAAAAAAACCTTATCTATGGAGGCAAAGAAGGGAATGCATGAAAGTATAGTGGTACAAACTCTCTTATATGAATGTGAAGCTTGGGTTGTAAATGCTGCAGCGAGGAGGCGGTGGAGATGTCCTGTCTTTGGGCAATGTGTGGTGTAAATATTATGCAGAAAATTCGTAGTGTGGAAATTAGGAGAAGATGTGGAGTTAATAAAAGTATTAGAGGGCTGAAGAGGGATTGTTGAGGTGGTTTGGTCATTTAGAGAGAATTGATTAAAGTAGAATGACATGGAGAGCATATAAATCTGTAGGGAAAGGAAGACGGGGTAGGGGTTGTTCTTGAAAAGGTTGGAGGGAGGGGGTAAAAGGGGTTTTGTGGGTGAGGGGCTTGGACTTCCAGCAAGCATGCATGAGCGTGTTAGATAGGAGTGAATGGAAGCGAATGGTTTTTGGGACCTAATGAGCTGTTGGAATGTGAGGGTAATATTTAGTGAAGGGTTTCAGGGAAACCAGTTATTTTTATATAGCCGGACTTGAGTACTGGAAATGGGAAGTACAATGCCTGCACTTTAAAGGAGGGGTTCGAGATATTGGCAGTTTTGAGGGATATGTTATGTATCTATATATGCTTCTAAACTGTTGTATTTGGGTGCCTCTGCAAAAACAGTGACTGTATACAAGTGAGTTGAATGTGTTGAATGATGATGAAAGTATTTTGTTTTTGGGGATTTTCTTTCTTTTTGGGTCACCCTGCCTCGGTGGGAGACAGCCTATTTGTTGAAAATAAAAAACTGTAAGTAAAAAGATTTATACAGAATGTTAATTTAGATAATTCATTCTCATCCTGGGGAGTGAACATATAATTATACTGCATATAATTTTCCCACTTAATATTAGGTATATGGTGAATATCATTACTTGATAATGTTGTGGGTCGTGCTGTACGATTGTGTTTACTTGAAGGCTAAATATACAGATGTTACGAAACTTGTGAATTGTTTTACACACAAAAACTATCCCTCAGACCTAAAAATAATTTTTGTAGTCGTGATTATTTTGAAGCATTTGATAATGGGTGAAACCTGGGAATACCTCAAAAGAAAAATCTTTAAATTTATTGGAAAATATAACATGCATATTTACTAGTCAGGGCAACAGACTTTGGGTTTTAGATATACATGTACATACTTGAAAAATATAGTGTAGCCATGGGTACTGGCATGGCTTCAGTGGCTGTCAGATAAAAATGTATTTATAATTTCTCCAGAAGCACGTTATGTTATAATTGACTTAAAAACTATAACAAGATGGAGTCTGGACATTGTAGGCATACTCAAGGGTTTTTAAACTAGTACAGTGGACCCCTGGTTAACGATATTTTTTCATTCCAGAAGTATGTTCAGGTGCCAGTACTGACCGAATTTGTTCCCATAAGGAATATTGTGAATTAGATTAGTCCATTTCAGACCCCCAAACATACACGTACAAACACACTTACATAAATACACTTACATAATTGGTCGCATTGGGAGGTGATCGTTAAACGGGGGTCCACTGTATTTGTTTTAAGGTGGTAAAGTGCACATTGCCTGCTGCAGTGATGTATTTCCTAGTTTTGTATTACCAAATTAACCAGTGGCAGACCTATACTTCTGGGGCCCTGGAGCTTGAACTGTTATGGTAGCACTTTTGCAACTTCTCATACAGTAGGTCCAAAATTTTTAATTTTTTATAAACAATGTGGACTAAAGTGGCTTCTGGGGCTACTCTGGAATTAGGGGCCCTGAAGCTTAAGCTTCATCACTTTCATAGTAGATCTGTCCCTGGAACTAACCAGGGACAGATCTACTATGAAAGGGATATTGAAAGAGGTATGACTCACGAAATCGTAATGACACGATTGCAAACAAACCATACCCCGGCCGGGATTGAACCTGCGGTCAGAGAGTCTCAAAACTCCAGCCCGTCGCGTTAGCCACTAGTGGCTAACGCGACGGGCTGGAGTTTTGAGACTCTCTGACCGCAGGTTCAATCCCGGCCGGGGTATGGTTTGAAAGAGGTATGTTTACACTGGCTAGACTTTAAGTCATTATTTACCATTTATATTTAAAGTTTACATTACCATAGCTGGAGCAATACACATCCACCCTATAAGTTGGAAGTAAACCATTTCTATCCATTTACGACTTGTATTACATCTGCTTGGTAATGGACGGGTCAAATTGTTTGACTCGCAAAATTGTAATATTACGATTGCAAACAAATCATTTGTTTTTCAAAATTCTGGTTTTATCTTCAATTTGGGGGTTAGTTAAAAATATATGATAAAGCCAGGAGAATAAAAGCCTTGGTGAAATAAGATACATAATGCGTAGATATTTTTCTTAACTACACCGGCCATTGCCCACTTTGGTTGAGGCACTTTGAGGAAACCCCTTCTCCATCACTCACTCAATGACTGTCTTGCCTCTAAACTGGATCATCTATGGCCCTCCTTCAGAGTGCAGGCACTAGATATTAGTATAAATAATGAAGAATGAAGATGCTGAAATATGATGTTCCATTAAGAGTGGATTATTAACCCTTTGATTGTCGCAACCCCCAATCCTAGTGTGTCTCTGTGTCGCAAAATATTTGAAAAAAAAAAAAAGAAGCTATTTTTCTTATGAAATGATGGAGAATCTTTTCCCAATGCTAATGACACCAAAAGTACGAAATTTGATGGAAAACTTATGGAATTACACTCTTGCAAAGCTAGCGATCTCGGTGATATTTACGCATCGGTGATTTCGCTCATTTTGAGCCCTATTTTCCACCAATTCCGTTGTTCCAGTTGACCAAACTCGTAGCTATTTCTTGAGAACTCCACTTGTTCTGTCGATTGAGCACAAGAAACTGCCCATTAACCAATTTCAGCTACCCAATAAAGTGGTCAGAAATTGGCGATTTGGCCAATTTCACGCAAATTAGAAAATATGCCAAATTCAAAATAGGGTCCAGAATGAACACTGGAGACATTCCTGGCACTAAAATAACATTTTCTTTATTCATTTGTCACATCTACAGGTCCCTCTCATATTACTCTTGCTTATTATTTCCAATTTTTATTTGCCCAAAAAATAGAAGATTTACTGTTATGCAGGCTACTGCATTATTATAATAATTGTGTAAATAATGTCAACCCATTTGTGACTGTATACAGTGGACCCCCGGTTTACAATATTATTTCATTCCAGAAGTATGTTCAGGTGCCAGTACTGAAGAAATTTGTTCCCATAAGGAATATTGTGAATTAGATTAGTCCATTTCAGACCCCCAAACATACACGTACAAACGCACTTACATAAATACACTTACATAATTGGTCGCATTGGGAGCTGATCGTAAAGCGGGGGTCCACTGTATTAGAATGGCTAGTGGGACATTTATTATTTGTTTACTCTTGAACATTGGCAAAAATCGAACATGTCCGCTACTTTGAGCTCCATTTCAAGGTCCTTTTCATACTGAAACCAATCAAAATCAACTCTATTTCTATAATATGTCTTCCATTCTATCAAATGAGACTAAGAAAACGAGAATACAAAAATAAATACTGTACGAAAATACACCTCAGAGTCGGCATTTTAATTCAAAAATACGGTCGGAGTTTTTTTTTTTTCTCATGCACTGCATGCTGCAGGATTTTTTTTTATACCGTGCTCACTGACCACACAGACCCATTCTCTCGCATGTCTGAGTACCAGCTTTCTCCCACTTGATTTGAAGCCGCTAGAATTTTTGAGTATACATACGTCTAACACATTGGCCCTTAAGACGTATATATACAACTGAAACAGTCAAAGGGTGAAAATAGCTCTATGTGAACATAGAAGTTTTGAAAAGATATACAGTGCATAGAAAGTAGTTCAAGGCCATAAAAGTATTTAGGAAAAATGCCCCAGCGAACATTGAGAAGTGCCGTCTAAACTGATGAACCAACCATTATTATTTTAAAACATGGAAAACTCATTAGTTACTCGTAGCTACAGAAGCTACAACATATAGGCTTTCAGAATTTTTTTTTTTTTTAAGTTTGCAGGTTTGTAGCACTAACTACCCCTTGTAAACTTTTCCGCTGACCTACCAAACTTTGCTCAGAAAGACTTACGCAGGATGGTTAGTATTAGAGGTAAAGTAGGATATTAGCTATGGGGTGTGGTGGGTACATTGTTTAACTGAGTTTATATTGAATTCCATGAAATCTGTAAGCCTCTAGTTTTATTACAAAAAGCCTGTTAGAGTTTAAGAGGAACGATAAAGCTTAATGTAGCCTATTACAGTACTGGAGGGCCCCACTTATACAACAGGTCAGGTTCGAGGTTACTGATGTACAGGACGTCCTCGCTTATACAGTAGGTTAGGCTCCGGGCTACTGCTGTACAGGAGGGCCCCACTTATGAAGCATTGTAAAGTGGAGCCTGCCTGTAAACCCTCAGTTTAACAGACCTCAGTGTAATGCACTTTGAATTTTTTTTTTTTATTAACACATTGGCCATTTCCCACCAAGGGAGGGTGACCCAAAAAAAAGAAAAACTTTCACATCATTCACTAGATCACTGTCTTGCCAGAGGGGTGCTTTACACTACAGTTATAAAACTGCAACATTAACACCCCTCCTTCAGAGTGCAGACACCGTACTTCCCATCTCCAGGACTCAAGTCCGCCTTGCCGGTTTTCCTACACAAAATCCACCATGTGGGTTGATTTGGAAATGCCAAGGCTCATTGCCCATTGTTGTTACAGTCACAGCAAGACTATCTCATCTCTGTCCACCCCAGTCACCACTACTGACCACCTGCTCCCTATTTGTCTGTTAACCCTTTCACTGTCCAGATCCTTCAAACTAATATTGCTCCAAGTGTTCACTTTTTTTTTTTCTTTCTTCTGAAATGGCGGAGAATCTTTCTCTGAAAGTATTAACACCAAAACCACAAAATTTGATCTAAAACTAAGGGAATTACGCAGGTGTAAAGTTATCAGTCTAGGTGCAATTTATATGTTAGCAATTTACATTGCTCCTTTCAGTCATATTCTTAGCTATTTCACTAGTATGCTTTCTGTTGTATTCATTGAACACAAGAAACCACCTATTCAGTTATTAAAACTACCCTATAAAGTGCATAGAAGTTGATAATTTGGCCAATTTCACACAGTTCAAAAATAATTCAGTTTTTTGAACACTGGTCGTCTCCCACCAAGGTAAGGTGACCCAGGAAAGAAGAAATACTTTTACCATCACTGTGTCCCAATCTTGTCAAGGTAGGAAGTACTACAGCTTAAAAACAGAGTACGACACTGTACTTCCTACCTTCAGGACCAAAATTTGGGCCTTTGGTTTCTTGAACCTTCAAAATTTACTTTACTCACATCCTGGAACAAAAATAATGTAACATTCCAGGCCTAAAATAACCCTTTTCTCTTTTTTTAAATCAATCCCCAGTTTTCATCACACATTCCCCCCAAATTTTAAATCTGATCATAAAAATAAAAGATTTACTCAATTTCCGGATAATAAAATATAACCCAGAATGATTGGTCGTTATTTACGGCATCCCAGTAATTGAATTTCACCTTTTAAAACCCACAAAAGAGACATGGGGTGTAGGGTGACCTTACCTGTCCTCAGGAAAATCACTAAAAATCGAATATTTCTGCTACTTTGAGCCCAAGCAACAGCCTTGAAAACCATGAATTTTTTTTTTTTTTTTTATCACACTGGCCGATTCCCACCAAGGCAGGGTGGCCCGAAAAAGAAAAACTTTCACCATCATTTACTCCATTACTGTCTTGCCAGAAGGGTGCTTTACACTACAGTTTTTAAACTGCAACATTAACACCCCCTCCTTCAGAGTGCAGGCACTGTACTTCCCATCTCCAGGACTCAAGTCCGTTCTGCCGGTTTCCCTGAACCCCTTCATAAATGTTACCCTGCTCACACTCCAACAGCACGTCAAGTATTAAAAACCATTCGTCTCCTTCACTCCTATCAAACACGCTCACGCACGCCTGCTGGAAGTCCAAGCCCCTCGCACACAAAACCCCCTTTTAAACCCCCTCCCTCCAACCTTTCCTAGGCCGACCCCTACCCCGCCTTCCTTCCACACAGATGATACACTCTTGAAGCCATTTCTGTTTCGCTCCATTCTCTCTACATGCCGAACCACCTCAACAACCCTTCCTCAACCCTCTGGACAACAGTTTTGGTAATCCCGCACCTCCTCCTAACTTCCAAACTACAAATTCTCTGCTTTATATTCACACCACACCATTGCCCTCAGACATGACATCTCCACTGCCTCCAGCCTTCTCCTCGCTGCAACATTCATCACCCATGCTTCACACCCATATAAGAGCATTGGTAAAACTATACTCTCATACATTCCCCTCTTTGCCTCCAAGGACAAAGTTCTTTGCCCTCCACAAAACGCCTAAGTGCACCACTCACCCTTTTCCCCTCATCAATTCTATGATTCACCTCATCCTTCATAGACCCATCCGCTGACAACGTCCACTCCCAAATATCTGAATACATTCACCTCCTCCATACTCTCTCCCTCCAATCTGATATCCAATCTTTCATCACCTTATATTTTTGTTATCCTCATAACCTTACTCTTTCCTGTATTCACTTTTAATTTTCTTCTTTTGCCCCCACCCTACCAAATTCATCCACCATCTCTGCAACTTCTCTCAGAATCTCCAAGAGCACAGTGTCATCAGCAAAGAGCAACTGTGACAACTCCCACTTTGTTGATTCTTTATCTTATAACTCCACGCCTCTTGTCAAGACCCTCGCATTTACTTCTCTTACAACCCCATCTAATAAATTATTAACAACCACGGTGACATCACACATCCTTTTCTAAGGCCTACTTTTACTGGGAATAATTCCCTCTTTCCTATGTACCTAACTTGAGCCTCACTATCCCGTAAAAACTCTTCACTGCTTTCAGTAACCTACCTCCTACACCATACACCTGCAACATCTGCCACATTTCCACCCTGTCATACGCCTTTTCCAAAACCATAAATTTCCACAAAGACCTCTTTAGCCTTATCTAAATACTGTTCACCCTTTTATGTTTCACTGTAAACACCTGGTCCCACACACCCCCTACCTTTCCTAAAGCCTCCTTGTTCATCTGCTATCCTATTCTCAGTCTTACTTTTAATTCCTTTCAATAATAACTCTACCATACACTTTACCAGGTATATCAACCAGACTTATCCCCCTATAATTTTTGCACTCTCTTTTGTCCCCTTTGCCTTTATACAAAGGAACTATGCATGCTCTCTGCCAATCCCTAGGTACCTTACCCTCTTCCATACATTTATTAAATAATTGCACCAACCACTCCAAAACTATATCCCCACCTGCTTTTAACATTTCTATCTTTATCCCATCAATCCCGGCTGCCTTACCCCCTTTCATTTTACCTACTGCCTCACGAACTTCCCCCACACTCACAACTGGCTCTTCCTCACTCCTACAAGATGTTATTTCTCCTTGCCCTACACGAAATCACAGCTTCCCTATCTTCATCAACATTTAACAATTCCTCAAAATATTCCCTCCATCTTCCCAATACCTCTAACTCTCCATTTAATAACTCTCCTCTCCTATTTTTAACTGACAAATCCATTTGTTCTCTAGGCTTCCTTAACTTGTTAATCTCACTCCAAAACTTTTTCTTATTTTCAACAAAATTTGTTGATAACATCTCACCCACTCTCTCATTTGCTCTCTTTTTACATTGCTTCACCACTCTCTTAACCTCTCTCTTTTTCTCCATATACTCTTCCCTCCTTGCATCACTTCTACTTTGTAAAAACTTCTCATATGCTAACTTTTTCTCCCTTACTACTCTCTTTACATCATCATTCCACCATTCGCTCCTCTTCCCTCCCGCACCCACTTTCCTGTAACCACAAACTTCTGCTGAATACTCTAACACTACATTTTTAAACCTACCCCATACCTCTTCGACCCCATGAAAATCATCCTATAAAACAACGCAGTCACTATTTTAAACCAAACATATGTTCAACATTTGGCTTTTCCCATTATGCACTGCATGGGGCAGGATACTTCTTTTTATACTGTGTACTCTCACTGTGCAGACCCATTCTCTCATATCTCAGCCAAAATTTACCTCTCACAGCTTATCTGAGTTCATGATGTAGAACTGTGCGAGAGACCCTGTCATCAGCGACACAGCAGTAGTGTATTACTGGGGGAACATACGGTAGGGAAACGTTGATCTACAGTGTTTACACTTGAGTTGGGGAGTATGTTTTGAAAAACAAGAACTATGTGGCAAGTGTAAAAGAACATTATCTGTGGGTGTTTTGCATTTAGCATCATGGTATATACACTGAGAGGTGTGTATCCCTCAGTGTACTTTACCCCTTAGATTTTTAACCTAACAAATCATTCTTAGTTTACAGTGGTACCTTGGGTTACAAATTTTAACATGACAAATTATTCTTAGTTTACAGTGGTACCTCATGTTACGAACAGCTCAAAACTTGAACAATTATGTAAGTGTATTTATGTAGGTGGTTTTGTAAGTGTATTTTTGGGGGTTTGAAGCAGACAAATCTAATTTACATTATTTTTTATGGGAACAAATTCGTTCGGTATCGGCACTTGAACAGCCTTCTGGAATGAAAAAAGTTCGTATCCCGAGGTACCGCTGTATTTTAATTTCATGTGTAGAACTAATGAATATTGTTTCGTAACAAAATAGTACAGGAGAGTGAATGAAATTAGTATCGAGTAATTTGAAATATGTGAGTGTATACTGTATAACAAAGTCAGAGGTGGGATAAATGTAAAGTCATTAACCTTCATTGTTTGGGATAAATATTAAATCTGGGATAACTTTTTTGTGAATGGAGACGAATGATACTTGGGACCTGACGATCTGTTGGAGTGTGAGCAGGGTAATATTTAGTGAAGGGATTCAGGGAAACCGGTTATTTTCATATAGTCGGACTTGAGTCCTGGAAATGGGAAGTACAATGCCTGCACTTTAAAGGAGGGGTTTGGGATATTGGCAGTTTGGAGGGATATGTTGTGTATCTTTATACGTATATGCTTCTAAACTGTTGTATTCTGAGCACCTCTGCAAAAGCAGTGATAATGTGTGAGTGTGGTGAAAGTGTTGAATGATGATGAAAGTATTTTCTTTTTGGGGATTTTCTTTCTTTTTTGGGTCACCCTGCCTCGGTGGGAGACGACCGACTTGTTGAAAAAAAAAAAAAAAAAAACTTTTTTGGGCTCCAAAAGTTCAGCTGGATCAGGTTTGGAGGAGTTCTGAGCATATGATTTATCCTGGCTAACTCACTGCACAATTCTAAGGAAAACTTTCAGTGAGTAATGGCCAAGACAGTAAAAAATACACAGAAAAAAATCAATAAGTCCACTTGTTTTTCAATTGGTAATTGCCAAGACGGTTCAAAAAAAAAAAAGATCAGTAGGAACATTTTTTTTTTTAATTCTCTGTGGTATCAGAGTCTGAACTTGCAGCATATAAAATAAACGGCATTTTTAGGGAAGAAAAAGTTTAGGAATTTTAGGACGCTTGTCGAGTTGGATAAGTTGTGAAAAACAAGATACATAGCTTTTATTTTTCTACGACAGATTTTTAAGTAAGAAATTTAAATTAACATTCTGTACAACACCATAACTTGTCATTTGTAAACTTGGTGTACAGTGCTTGTGGATGGCATCAGGTTCTAGTTACTTGAAGAAACACAAGTCAAGAGTGTAAAGCACAAGTTGATGAGGTGACTTGTCTGCTATGTAGGCCTGCAAGTTGCTAGTAGCAACAGCCTGGTTCATCAGGCTGCCAGTAAGCAAGTTTGAGGTTGGGCCTACCTGTGACCTGTTTCCAGGTCACAGGTAGACTGGATATGCCGTATTGTTTGGTGTGACACTGGCACCGCTCACCATGTTCACAATTTTTTTTCCTTTGAAAGCACTAAACCTGTAGGGGTTACACAGTGCCTGGGAAATGGGAGATCATGTTTGATCAAAGGAAAAGAAGGGTAGCTCAAATTCCTTAGATAAAGAGTCCTTCACTAGCCTCAGGACATTTTCCTGTGTACTTGGTCAGTAATACAGCCTCTCCTCACTTAGCGACGTAGTACTCGTTTACTGACGACTCGAACTTTAAATGTTTATATAGTGTACTGTATATTGTGATAAACAGGATAGAGGAAATCAGCTTTAACATACATTATTTAGGTATGAATACTGGTCAAAAAGCCCGTGTCTGAGTTGTCAGTAAACGAGTATGTCGCTAAGTGAGGAGAGGCTCTATACAGTACAGTAATGTATAAGCATTTAAAAGTATATTAAAAATGTTATAATTTGTGCAAAAGCGACATTTAAATAATATCAAAGTGGTTGACACAAACCCATTACCATTATAGAATGCTTCTTGCTTAGTGACGAATTCATTTACCGACATGGTCTTAGGAACGCAACTCCATTGTACAGCATTGAAACATTTAATGCTCTTTGTTATTAGTACTTAAAAAAATTTTAGAATTCATGTAAAAGAATATGGAAATTATGATATACGCAAACCTAAATGAATTAAGTAAAAAAATAATTTCTGGGACTTTTTTTTTTTTTAATGATTTATATAAAATAGTGTTGTCTTGAGTAGGGCCATCCATCATGTGAATTCCAGACTAAATGTGCTCCATCTGAAACTTTTAGCGATCTCTTTCACCTAATTAGCTAGACTACATCTATTACTAGTCCTAACTAACTCCTCGCTACTACTATTGTTATTAAAAATCCTTATTTTTAGTAAGTAAAGGTGTACAGCATACACTGCCATCATCAAAATACTCGTACAGCCTACAGAGACAGATTTATGGCTATGTGATCCACGACTGGAAAAAATTTGGATGCCACTTACCTAGAGCTTTTTAAATAACTTACATCCTGCATAGTTGTAGATATTTTATAATGCTGATTAATCTAGGTAGACAACTTAGTCAAACAGTTCCTTGTTAAACAGAGAGTGGAAAAAAGATGACTAGAGAAAGTACCATATTTCGCGGGTTATAAGACATGGCTTATAAGACTTGTTTTAGTTTCGATGGTTCGGGCATCGTACATAACTGGGAGAGCTACTGCCCACCCCACACCCCAAGCTTATAGCTCCACTCACTGAGCTTCAGTTTATATAAGTTGCAGGGTGGTTTTTGGAAACATTTTATGGGGAAAAAAAAGTGTGTGTAATAAGCCGCAAAATACGGTAAGTGTGAGTGGTGAGAGGAGGTTGGAAGAGCAGGTACCTAGTGAATGTAACAAAGAGATGCAAACTATCTGTAAATAAGAAAATATCTGGTTTATGGCATTTGATTGAAAAAGTGTTTTGTTCATCAGGGACTCAAGAGAATTGATAGTCCCTGAGGGATAAAATGTTTTCTCAATAAAGAAAGAATTGATAGTCTGAGCGATGAAATGTTTTCTTAATAAAATTCCATAAATCCCCATATTGTGTCTACACACTTGTTGGTATATTCTGCCATTGAAATTGTACATATAGAATTCTTGAGACCAAGTGGGGAAGAGAGATGGAACCACCCGGCGGTAGAATGGACCTTTGGAAAGGCCTGGTTACTTAACAGTTTGAAATTAATGGGGGACTGTCATAAAAATTTTGTTAATTTTTTTTTTTTTTTTTTTCACTTTTAAATTCTACTTATTCAGTTATATATTGTACTACACATTGAAATTCAGCAACAGAATTTAATGCCTCTCCAGCAACACTGATTGCATATTTCCATCTTTTTTTCATTAATTTTCTTGAACTGTACATGAATTTTCAGTCTCTCATTGTGGCAATGTTTTGCTCTCCAGGAGCTTTGTCAAGCTGTTATGGCTTGACAGAGCACCAATGCAACAAAACTCGTGGAGATTTGTCACATTATTTGCCCTTGTGTCCTTTTACCTAACATATTGGTATAACTCTACCAACATTCTTACAAGTGTTTGTTTACCACCTGTGTTGACCTTCCTGAGATATGTTAAGAGTCAACAAGAATAAAAGGAAATGAAGCACCAGCAAGACTAGATCGCGCTTTTACCCTCAGCAAGATGGAAGTAGTGGAAAGTGAATATGGAATGTCCCTGGAAGCAAGTGGTCACTGTTGACATGCTGCTGCCACCTGGAGATGAAACTAAGGAATATGCAAGATGAGCAGTTGAGGTCTGCTGTACAGGAAGTGTAATTATGAAGGAATACTATGTTTTCTGACATGAGTACAGTAGTAAACTGGACTGTCAGGAGAGTCCAACTACAAAATTATAAATATTTTTTACTGAAAGACAGAGAAAGAGTAAAGATTTATATTTTCCTGTAGAGAGTAGATAAGAGTGAGAGGGATAATCCATAATTCTTCCACTAACATAGAGACAAAAGCCAAGAAGAGAAGAGCATGGATAAAGGGCAGAATGAACTCAACACTAGAAAATGGAAAGCTGGCAGAAAAACTAAGAATTAGTGATTCACAGAGATTCTTGGCCTGATATGGTAATTCAGCTATATCTACATTCTCTGAATGTTAGACACAAACCTTAAAACTCAGCATCATTAGAGAGACTACTAGTACTGTACTCTGTATTTTATGCAAAGCAAACGGGCATTTGTAATTTTTTTCAAAAAATTAATTGAAGCTTTTCTGAGCTACAGAATACCTCAACTTTCAAGAGATAGTCATAGGACAGCATTAGCAGGCTTGTTATTATTTCTTAGCTTGTTAATACACAACCTACTCCTAGGAGAAAGAAACCTAGGACAATGTTCCGATGTGACTTGGACCATTAACTAGTCACGCACTTAAGTCTCTCTCTCCTATGTGCAGGTTATTAGTGTGTTGTTCCAGTCATGGTATTGTGCTCTTTGTTAAATTAGTGAGAGAGAGTATTTACAAATATATTTTCAGCACAATATTTACTTCGATCCAGCTGTACTACCTCTACAGTCACCTTCACACGAATAAGGCAAATATGGCCGGGGAAAATAATGGCTCTTTTACTTAAAAAAAAAAAAAGAGGATATAGCACATTTATGTGGATAATATGCAGGATGTTAATATCTTTATGAAAGCATAAATAATATACACATGTCTTGTCATAGTGTTATACATTATACACTACATTGTCAGTGTATAACAAGCTATATTCTAGCAAGATTGTCAGTGTATAACAAGCTATATTCTAGCAAGATTGTCAGTGTATAACAAGCTATATTGTAGCAACATTGTCAGTGTATAACAAGCTATATTCTAGCAAGATTGTCAGTGTATAACAAGCTATACTCTAGCAGATTGTCAGTTTTATAACAGCTATATTCTAGCAAGATTGTCAGTGTATAACAAGCTATACTCTAGCAAGATTGTCAGTGTATAACAAGCTATATTCTAGCAAGATTGTCAGTGTATAACAAGCTATATTCTAGCAAGATTGTCAGTGTTTAACAAGCTATACTCTAGCAAGATTGTCAGTGTATAACAAGCTATACTCTAGCAAGATTGTCAGTGTATAACAAGCTATACTCTAGCAAGATTGTCAGTGTATAACAAGCTATACTCTAGCAAGATTGTCAGTGTATAAACAAGCTATATTCTAGCAAGATTGTCAGTGTATAACAAGCTATATTCTAGCAAGATTGTCAGTGTATAACAAGCTATACTCTAGCAAGATTGTCAGTGTATAACAAGCTATATTCTAGCAAGATTGTCAGTGTATAACAAGCTATACTCTAGCAAGATTGTCAGTGTATAACAAGCTATACTCTAGCAAGATTGTCAGTGTATAACAAGCTATACTCTAGCAAGATTGTCAGTGTATAACAAGCTATACTCTAGCAAGATTGTCAGTGTATAACAAGCTATATTCTAGCAAGATTGTCAGTGTATAACAAGCTATACTCTAGCAAGATTGTCAGTGTATAACAAGCTATATTCTAGCAAGATTGTCAGTGTATAACAAGCTATATTCTAGCAAGATTGTCAGTGTTTAACAAGCTATACTCTAGCAAGATTGTCAGTGTATAACAAGCTATACTCTAGCAAGATTGTCAGTGTATAACAAGCTATACTCTAGCAAGATTGTCAGTGTTTAACAAGCTATATTCTAGCAAGATTGTCAGTGTATAACAAGCTATATTCTAGCAAGATTGTCAGTGTTTAACAAGCTATACTCTAGCAAGATTGTCAGTGTATAACAAGCTATACTCTAGCAAGATTGTCAGTGTTTAACAAGCTATATCTAGCAAGATTGTCAGTGTATAACAAGCTATACTCTAGCAAGATTGTCAGTGTTTAACAAGCTATACTCTAGCAAGATTGTCAGTGTATAACAAGCTATACTCTAGCAAGATTGTCAGTGTATAACAAGCTATACTCTAGCAAGATTGTCAGTGTATAACAAGCTATACTCTAGCAAGATTGTCAGTGTATAACAAGCTATATTCTAGCAAGATTGTCAGTGTATAACAAGCTATACTCTAGCAAGATTGTCAGTGTATAACAAGCTATATTCTAGCAAGATTGTCAGTGTATAACAAGCTATATTCTAGCAAGATTGTCAGTGTTTAACAAGCTATACTCTAGCAAGATTGTCAGTGTATAACAAGCTATACTCTAGCAAGATTGTCAGTGTATAACAAGCTATACTCTAGCAAGATTGTCAGTGTATAACAAGCTATACTCTAGCAAGATTGTCAGTGTATAACAAGCTATATTCTAGCAAGATTGTCAGTGTATAACAAGCTATATTCTAGCAAGATTGTCAGTGTATAACAAGCTATACTCTAGCAAGATTGTCAGTGTATAACAAGCTATATCTAGCAAGATTGTCAGTGTATAACAAGCTATACTCTAGCAAGATTGTCAGTGTATAACAAGCTATACTCTAGCAAGATTGTCAGTGTATAACAAGCTATACTCTAGCAAGATTGTCAGTGTATAACAAGCTATACTCTAGCAAGATTGTCAGTGTATAACAAGCTATATTCTAGCAAGATTGTCAGTGTATAACAAGCTATACTCTAGCAAGATTGTCAGTGTATAACAAGCTATATTCTAGCAAGATTGTCAGTGTATAACAAGCTATATTCTAGCAAGATTGTCAGTGTTATAACAAGCTATACTCTAGCAAGATTGTCAGTGTATAACAAGCTATACTCTAGCAAGATTGTCAGTGTATAACAAGCTATACTCTAGCAAGATTGTCAGTGTTTAACAAGCTATATTCTAGCAAGATTGTCAGTGTATAACAAGCTATATTCTAGCAAGATTGTCAGTGTTTAACAAGCTATACTCTAGCAAGATTGTCAGTGTATAACAAGCTATACTCTAGCAAGATTGTCAGTGTATAACAAGCTATACTCTAGCAAGATTGTCAGTGTATAACAAGCTATACTCTAGCAAGATTGTCAGTGTATAACAAGCTATACTCTAGCAAGATTGTCAGTGTTTAACAAGCTATACTCTAGCAAGATTGTCAGTGTATAACAAGCTATACTCTAGCAAGATTGTCAGTGTTAACAAGCTATACTCTAGCAAGATTGTCAGTGTATAACAAGCTATACTCTAGCAAGATTGTCAGTGTTTAACAAGCTATACTCTAGCAAGATTGTCAGTGTTTAACAAGCTATACTCTAGCAAGATTGTCAGTGTATAACAAGCTATACTCTAGCAAGATTGTCAGTGTTTAACAAGCTATACTCTAGCAAGATTGTCAGTGTATAACAAGCTATACTCTAGCAAGATTGTCAGTGTTTAACAAGCTATATTCTAGCAAGATTGTCAGTGTATAACAAGCTATACTCTAGCAAGATTGTCAGTGTTTAACAAGCTATACTCTAGCAAGATTGTCAGTGTATAACAAGCTATACTCTAGCAAGATTGTCAGTGTATAACAAGCTATACTCTAGCAAGATTGTCAGTGTATTAACAAGCTATACTCTAGCAAGATTGTCAGTGTATAACAAGCTATACTCTAGCAAGATTGTCAGTGTATAACAAGCTATACTCTAGCAAGATTGTCAGTGTATAACAAGCTATACTCTAGCAAGATTGTCAGTGTATAACAAGCTATACTCTAGCAAGATTGTCAGTGTATAACAAGCTATACTCTAGCAAGATTGTCAGTGTATAACAAGCTATACTCTAGCAAGATTGTCAGTGTATAACAAGCTATACTCTAGCAAGATTGTCAGTGTATAACAAGCTATACTCTAGCAAGATTGTCAGTGTATAACAAGCTATACTCTAGCAAGATTGTCAGTGTATAACAAGCTATACTCTAGCAAGATTGTCAGTGTATAACAAGCTATACTCTAGCAAGATTGTCAGTGTATAACAAGCTATACTCTAGCAAGATTGTCAGTGTATAACAAGCTATATTCTAGCAAGATTGTCAGTGTATAACAAGCTATATTCTAGCAAGATTGTCAGTGTATTAACAAGCTATATCTCTAGCAAGATTGTCAGTGTATAACAAGCTATATTCTAGCAAGATTGTCAGTGTATAACAAGCTATACTCTAGCAAGATTGTCAGTGTATAACAAGCTATATTCTAGCAAGATTGTCAGTGTATAACAAGCTATACTAATTTCAGTTTAACAAGTATATTCTAGATGTTTATAACAAGCTATATTCTAGCAAGATTGTCAGTGTATAACAAGCTATACTCTAGCAAGATTGTCAGTGTATAACAAGCTATATTCTAGCAAGATTGTCAGTGTATAACAAGCTATACTCTAGCAAGATTGTCAGTGTATAACAAGCTATATTCTAGCAAGATTGTCAGTGTATAACAAGCTATATTCTAGCAAGATTGTCAGTGTATAACAAGCTATATCTAGCAAGATTGTCAGTGTATAACAAGCTATACTCTAGCAAGATTGTCAGTGTATAACAAGCTATATTCTAGCAAGATTGTCAGTGTATAACAAGCTATACTCTAGCAAGATTGTCAGTGTATAACAAGCTATATCTAGCAAGATTGTCAGTGTATAACAAGCTATATTCTAGCAAGATTGTCAGTGTATAACAAGCTATACTCTAGCAAGATTGTCAGTGTATAACAAGCTATATTCTAGCAAGATTGTCAGTGTATAACAAGCTATATTTCTAGCAAGATTGTCAGTGTATAACAAGCTATACTCTAGCAAGATTGTCAGTGTATAACAAGCTATACTCTAGCAAGATTGTTAGTGTATAACAAGCTATACTCTAGCAAGATTGTCAGTGTATAACAAGCTATACTCTAGCAAGATTGTCAGTGTATAACAAGCTATACTCTAGCAAGATTGTCAGTGTATAACAAGCTATACTCAGCAAGATTGTCAGTGTATAAACAAGCTATACTCTAGCAAGATTGTCAGTGTATAACAAGCTATACTCTAGCAAGATTGTCAGTGTATAACAAGCTATACTCTAGCAAGATTGTCAGTGTATAACAAGCTATACTCTAGCAAGATTGTCAGTGTTATAACAAGCTATACTCTAGCAAGATTGTCAGTGTATAACAAGCTATACTCTAGCAAGATTGTCAGTGTATAACAAGCTATACTCTAGCAAGATTGTCAGTGTATAACAAGCTATACTCTAGCAAGATTGTCAGTGTATAACAAGCTATACTTCTAGCAAGATTGTCAGTGTATAACAAGCTATACTCTAGCAAGATTGTCAGTGTATAACAAGCTATACTCTAGCAAGATTGTCAGTGTATAACAAGCTATACTCTAGCAAGATTGTCAGTGTATAACAAGCTATATTCTAGCAAGATTGTCAGTGTATAACAAGCTATACTCTAGCAAGATTGTCAGTGTATAACAAGCTATATTCTAGCAAGATTGTCAGTGTATAACAAGCTATATTCTAGCAAGATTGTCAGTGTATAACAAGCTATATTCTAGCAAGATTGTCAGTGTTTAACAAGCTATATTCTAGCAAGATTGTCAGTGTTTAACAAGCTATATTCTAGCAAGATTGTCAGTGTTTAACAAGCTATATTCTAGCAAGATTGTCAGTGTATAACAAGCTATATCTTAGCAAGATTGTCAGTGTATAACAAGCTATTTCTAGCAAGATTGTCAGTGTATAACAAGCTATATTCTAGCAAGATTGTCAGTGTTTAACAAGCTATACTCTAGCAAGATTGTCAGTGTATAACAAGCTATATTCTAGCAAGATTGTCAGTGTTTAACAAGCTATACTCTAGCAAGATTGTCAGTGTATAACAAGCTATATCTAGCAAGATTGTCAGTGTATAACAAGCTATATTCTAGCAAGATTGTCAGTGTTTAACAAGCTATACTCTAGCAAGATTGTCAGTGTATAACAAGCTATACTCTAGCAAGATTGTCAGTGTATAACAAGCTATACTCTAGCAAGATTGTCAGTGTATAACAAGCTATACTCTAGCAAGATTGTCAGTGTTTAACAAGCTATACTCTAGCAAGATTGTCAGTGTATAACAAGCTATACTCTAGCAAGATTGTCAGTGTATAACAAGCTATACTCTAGCAAGATTGTCAGTGTATAACAAGCTATATTCTAGCAAGATTGTCAGTGTATAACAAGCTATACTCTAGCAAGATTGTCAGTGTATAACAAGCTATACTCTAGCAAGATTGTCAGTGTATAACAAGCTATACTCTAGCAAGATTGTCAGTGTATAACAAGCTATACTCTAGCAAGATTGTCAGTGTATAACAAGCTATACTCTAGCAAGATTGTCAGTGTATAACAAGCTATACTCTAGCAAGATTGTCAGTGTATAACAAGCTATACTCTAGCAAGATTGTCAGTGTATAACAAGCTATACTCTAGCAAGATTGTCAGTGTATAACAAGCTATACTCTAGCAAGATTGTCAGTGTATAACAAGCTATACTCTAGCAAGATTGTCAGTGTATAACAAGCTATATTCTAGCAAGATTGTCAGTGTATAACAAGCTATACTCTAGCAAGATTGTCAGTGTATAACAAGCTATACTCTAGCAAGATTGTCAGTGTATAACAAGCTATACTCTAGCAAGATTGTCAGTGTATAACAAGCTATACTCTAGCAAGATTGTCAGTGTATAACAAGCTATATTCTAGCAAGATTGTCAGTGTATAACAAGCTATACTCTAGCAAGATTGTCAGTGTATAACAAGCTATATTCTAGCAAGATTGTCAGTGTATAACAAGCTATACTCTAGCAAGATTGTCAGTGTATAACATTTAACAAGCTATATTCTAGCAAGATTGTCAGTGTATATTTTAAGATTCATTATAACAAGCTATATTCTAGCAAGATTGTCAGTGTTATAACAAGCTATACTCTAGCAAGATTGTCAGTGTATAACAAGCTATATTCTAGCAAGATTGTCAGTGTATAACAAGCTATATTCTAGCAAGATTGTCAGTGTATAACAAGCTATATTCTAGCAAGATTGTCAGTGTATAACAAGCTATATTCTAGCAAGATTGTCAGTGTATAACAAGCTATACTCTAGCAAGATTGTCAGTGTATAACAAGCTATATTCTAGCAAGATTGTCAGTGTATAACAAGCTATACTCTAGCAAGATTGTCAGTGTATAACAAGCTATATTCTAGCAAGATTGTCAGTGTATAACAAGCTATATCTAGCAAGATTGTCAGTGTATAACAAGCTATATTCTAGCAAGATTGTCAGTGTATAACAAGCTATATTCTAGCAAGATTGTCAGTGTATAACAAGCTATATTCTAGCAAGATTGTCAGTGTATAACAAGCTATATTCTAGCAAGATTGTCAGTGTATAACAAGCTATATCTAGCAAGATTGTCAGTGTATAACAAGCTATACTCTAGCAAGATTTGTCAGTGATAAACAAGCTATACTCTAGCAAGATTGTCAGTGTATAACAAGCTATATACTCTAGCAAGATTGTCAGTGTATAACAAGCTATACTCTAGCAAGATTGTCAGTGTATAACAAGCTATACTCTAGCAAGATTGTCAGTGTATAACAAGCTATACTCTAGCAAGATTGTCAGTGTATAACAAGCTATACTCTAGCAAGATTGTCAGTGTATAACAAGCTATACTCTAGCAAGATTGTCAGTGTATAACAAGCTATACTCTAGCAAGATTGTCAGTGTATAACAAGCTATACTCTAGCAAGATTGTCAGTGTATAACAAGCTATACTCTAGCAAGATTGTCAGTGTATAACAAGCTATACTCTAGCAAGATTGTCAGTGTATAACAAGCTATACTCTAGCAAGATTGTCAGTGTATAACAAGCTATACTCTAGCAAGATTGTCAGTGTATAACAAGCTATACTCTAGCAAGATTGTCAGTGTATAACAAGCTATACTCTAGCAAGATTGTCAGTGTATAACAAGCTATACTCTAGCAAGATTGTCAGTGTATAACAAGCTATACTCTAGCAAGATTGTCAGTGTTATAACAAGCTATACTCTAGCAAGATTGTCAGTGTATAACAAGCTATACTCTAGCAAGATTGTCAGTGTATAACAAGCTATACTCTAGCAAGATTGTCAGTGTATAACAAGCTATACTCTAGCAAGATTGTCAGTGTATAACAAGCTATACTCTAGCAAGATTGTCAGTGTATAACAAGCTATACTCTAGCAAGATTGTCAGTGTATAACAAGCTATACTCTAGCAAGATTGTCAGTGTATAACAAGCTATACTCTAGCAAGATTGTCAGTGTATAACAAGCTATACTCTAGCAAGATTGTCAGTGTATAACAAGCTATACTCTAGCAAGATTGTCAGTGTATAACAAGCTATACTCTAGCAAGATTGTCAGTGTATAACAAGCTATACTCTAGCAAGATTGTCAGTGTATAACAAGCTATACTCTAGCAAGATTGTCAGTGTATAACAAGCTATACTCTAGCAAGATTGTCAGTGTATAACAAGCTATACTCTAGCAAGATTGTCAGTGTATAACAAGCTATACTCTAGCAAGATTGCTGGTATTTCTTTTTGTCTCATGAATACTTGGATTGACAAGCTCTAAATTAGATTCAACATATTCTTACGTTTACATTTATGTGTTTTGTCTAATATTTCTTTCTAATTTAGGAAGACTGGTCTGAGACCAGGCCACACTAGCAGTTATCCAATATAATATGCAGTACTCACTGCTTACAAGAATAGTTTCTTAGTTATGATAGCTTAGTTTACATTGGGAGATAAGGATTTAGATTGCTTATAAAAGGCTACAATGTCACCAATTATTAATTGACAATGTGATAATAGTGAATATTAATCATCAGATCAATGTGGAAGCATTGATTCACTTTGATTCTCGGACAAAATGGGACAACCACAGAGAAGAACTATACCAAGAGATTTTGCTTACAGAACAAGCTTCTTCAGAAGCTTGTTCTATAGGTGATACGACTCAGTAAAGTTGCTCTCTTCTTCACTTGTGTTTTGTTTGCCACTTGTTAGCTTTGTGTCAGTGTTCATTCATTTACCAAGATTTATAAAAGGATGTAATTAATAGTGTGTAACTAGTTTGTTCCAAATCGGCCTGAAATATCATCATAAGCCTTCTCCTATGTGCGGGTTATTTGTGCATACAGCCTCTCCTCACTTAGCGATGTATACTCGTTTACCGATGCCTTGGACTTACGACGGGCTCGCTGACCAGTATTCTTACTTAAATAATGTATATTAGAGCTGATTTCCTCTATTCTGTTTATTTCAATATGCAGTTCACTACTGTATAAACATTTACAGGTCTCCCTCCACATTTGTGAGGGTTAGGGGATCAAGAACCTCACGAATGTTGAAAAATCGTGAATGTTTGGTGCACAGATATATTGTAGGGAAATATAATAATAGCATTTACTTAGCCTAACAATGCTGCTTCCTAATCTATTGAACCATGAACAATCATAAAACACATGAAATCATTGTAAAATATTGTACAGTGGAACCTCAAATATCAATCTGCTCCCAACTTGACCAATTGCGTAAGTGTATTTTTGTATGTGCTTTTATAAGTGCATTTTTGAGGGTCTGAAATGAACTAATCTAATTTACATTAATCCTGATGGGAATAAATTTGTACGGTAATGGCACTCGAACAGCTGTCTGGAATGAAGAAAGTTCGATATTTGAGGTTCCACTGTACTAGTGCCAGCCCTTTGGTAAAGAAGGTGAGAAAAAATATAGAATTCAAGAAAGAACTTGTAGCAGAGAACCCAAGTGGAGGAGGAAGAGAGAGGGGAAAATGTGCCTTCTTCAGTGATTCTACGATATGTATGATACTAAAGCAGCAGGAGTCGATAAAGGCTATAATGCCAGCCAGCGATAAAGTGTAGCATTAACAAAGTAGCAAGTAAGTTAAGCAGTGAATCGATAGAAAAAGGACAGCACGAACCTAATTCCTCCAATGTTGTTGGAGTTATGTAGGGCGACTGAGAGCACCACCGCCTCTAGTCTCTACTGCCTCTTCTGTCGCCTTTACCACCACGATGTACAGCTTATGCTCTCAGTGGCCCTTATACACCCAACAACAACAACAAAGCAACACTTGTGACATACTTAATGATGTATTTTTTTCATTCTAGAGTATCTGTCATGTTTCTATGTTATTAATATTGTTTATTATGTCATATTAGATGAATTGTGATAGTTAAGTAAGCCTTAGAGTTGATATAGTGTCATATTGAAGGACTATCTTGTCCTATCTCCAAACAAACTCTGCCACTGCCACAATTCCTAACATATGTAATGACATATTTTAATATGATTGGGAGGTTGGGAATTCACAAATGTTCGAAGCCCGTGAAAGTGGGAAACGCAAATGTCGAGGGAGACTTGTAAAAATATACCAGAAATGTTATAAATGGTGCAAAAGTGACATTAAAACAATATCAAAGATGGTTGACACAAACCCACAACCATTGTAGTATGCTCTTCACTTAGCATTGAATTTGTCTACCGACGTGGTCTTAGGAACGGAACTCTCTCGTTAAGTTAGGAGAGGCTGTATAATAAATAATTTGGGATTTTATAATTCTTGAGTGCCTGTTGTTTTTATAAATGCAGAAGCAGTCGCGCATCTAACCAAAAACAAAAACTACGGTAAAAGTGAATACAAAGGTTTATGTTTAAGAGTGATAATGTAATCGCCAGGATTGTAAATTCTGGAGAAGAGAGATTCTCTCAGCTGGGACTTAACAGAGACTTTTAACACACTGGATGAATAATGTCATATTGCTATGGCTGGAACAGTTTACAACTAACCCAGAAATTAGAGTTAAATTTGCAGATGTTTCAGTCCATCTTGAATCATAATCCTGACTTGATAATGTTCCAGTGAGACTCAGTGTCATTTAATATTTCTCCAACATGTGGGTTGTGAATACAGTGATGGGATTTTTACAAGGGTTGCTCACATGTTCGTTTCCTTTGAGCATGTGCCTCTCTAGGGAGGTTCATTGATGCTGGTGAGGGGCTCTTGATCCATGGAATTGGATCTGACCTTCCTTGGATCGAGCATGATTGTCCTCCATTCTCCCAGGCATTGTAGAACCCCTATGGGTTTAGCGTTCTCTCCCATGAATATAATAATCATTTGATTATACGGTGGGGTGAGGCTAATGGCCGATAGTTAATTTTTTTATTCACTATGTAACTCGAACTATAGTTCCAATAATTGTTTAACTGAAATGTGTAAAAAATTTTGTCAGTAAGATATTTTAGAACAATCGAAAATTCAAAAGAACATTTGAATATGAGTGATCAGTTGGCAGTGGAGGTAAATGTATGGTCATTGTACTACAATTGATGGGGTTTGAGTTATCTGGAAAAATTAAATTTTATTGAGTTAATAGGAAGTGCAACAATTTGTGGGTGGTATAAATGGTATTTTATGTACACACATGTGCCCATAAGACCCTGAATTATACAGGGGGTCCCCAACAAACGAATGAGTTGCATTCCTGGTGTCCCAGCTTGTTGGTAAATGGCTCAGAGAATCAACAAGTTGGTAAATTAGACACATGTGCAACACTTGTGTATCTTTAGTGAGGAAACGTTTTGCCAACCAGTGGCTTCGTCAGTCCGGTTCAAAGGAGAATGGTGAAGATCAGGAGTTTGAGGAAATCAGTCCATCAGTCTTGAAGATTAAGGGACTGATTACATTGACTCCAGGCTGAGGGACTGATGAAGCCACTGATTGGCAAAATGTTTCCTCAATAAAGATACCGAAGTGTTGCACATGTGTCTAATTTATCAACCATTTGTTGGTTACTTGTGACACATTTCCTGTAGAAACCATTAGTACATAGAATGTTTGTCAGTCTTGTTCATAACTGCAGATTTGTTTTTGTAAAATAATTTTAAATGTCGGTAGCATTTTCATAGATCTCAATCATAATTGCAGATTTTCTTAACCTTGTCGTTCGTAAGTTGTGGGCCCTCTCAACATTAAAGTGGCTTGTGCATGTACAGTACCCTTCATATTGAGACATCATGCCATAACATAATCTTGTTATCAAATGGTGTGGCTGTAATGCAGTAGTCGAGAAGGGGGCATGTGGTTATATTTGTTAAAGAGACAGCTTAGTTCATCTATGGGTGTTAGTAAAGGTGGCTAAATATTTCTTGTCATCTTGCTGAAATGTACCTCTTACTCGCAGGCTCAGAAAGAGGCAACTTCTCGCTCCCTACCAGATTCTTTGGCATTTTGAAGTTTATGGTGTGCATTCTGTAGATATTTAGCCTCTTGCTTTAAGCTTTAATGCATAGTTTTCTTAGGGTATCTAGAGCCATGACTAGAATTGTTAAATTTCACTTTTGGAAAGGCTCCATCTTAAAATTACCCGTTTATGCCATTTTCGTGCAAAGAAACACACTAAGAGTGTTTCTCAGCCAAATTTACTAGACAACTCATCAGCAGATTTGCCATCTCATGGCTTACCATGGAGGCTGTGGCCCACTGGTCTGATATATTGCCTACTATAAAGAATATGAGGGAGCTTTGAACCAAATGGTTTTCCATAATGGGTGAGAGCTTGTATGTGTAGGGGATAGCTGATTGGATTTGGCTAAGTTATGTTGGGAAGCAGTTTTCGAGGAAGTTAGTTGATTAGTGACATAGCGCAAGGTGATGCTTGAGGTACCCAACATACAAACAAGTTGCATTCCCGATGTTTCACCTTACAAACAAGATATTTCTATAAAATACAGTAGTACAGAGGGTGGCACGTTTCACACATTTGTATTGCAAATTGGCGATGACTAAAAATTAACTGGTTCCCGTGTGTCTTGTTCATAAGTGCAGATGTTTGTAAGTTGGTGACCGCCCTAATTTTAATTGTGTGTTTAATGTACGTGCACTTGTAATGATAAAATAGCCCTCGACAGAGATGTCACTGATTAACAAACTTCTGAGATGCTTGTATCAGACCTTCTGCAGCTCATAGTCTTAAAAGTAATGATGTTACATCTGTTCTAACTGAAAGACTAGTTAAAGGCCTGAAATTTTAAGGACATAGTAATACCCTTGTCGGTGGGATTGTATAGTCCTTATTCGTGTCTTGTATGGTGCATGACGCTGTGCTCTGTCGCATTGCAATGCAGCTAAAGTAGATGTTCCAATGAGACTTTCACTATATCGTGAAAGTAACATTGTGTAAAGAGTACCGGGGACCAAACCAGTGGCTTCGTGTTTGAGAGTCGTGCTATACCGGCCCTGTGTCCCAGTGGGTATGGCCTTGAAGTCACAAATGTGAGGTCACTAATTTAGTGCTCAGCACTTGTTACACAAAGTAGATGTTACTAGGCATAGTTATACATTTAGTTACAGTTGTCCGTGATAATCGAGGTATTGGTCACTTTGCATCACTGAGTATTTTCTTATATCATGAATTTTATATAATGTCACATAACAGTATTACTTAAGATTGTCTCTAAATTATTTTGAGGTTTTTAATTAATTATATAGTATGATAAATAATTTTCTTTAATATTGAAAGCACCACATGTCCATAACCTCAAAAATAATTTCAATAATTATTTATTTTTTCTTTGTATGTATATGATTTTATGTGGGAAGTGGTGATCCTGTAATGAGAATGCTATTGGCTAATTTTCAGTTTGAATATCACTGAAAGCAGTTGTACAGTGCTTGCTGACGGGTTATTAATTGGGCTATAATTCTAAAAAACTTATCAGTTTTGCATTTACATGTTTATATCCTAAATGTGCTACTCAAATTATTGTCATGTGTTTAATGCTTTTCTCATTGTCAGGGGAAATCACCTGATGGGGAATGTAATGACTCTCTATCAATGGCTCTTTAGGTTTTAATATGAGCAGATTGAATCAGTTTAAATTTGAATGAACTAGTTCAGTTAGTATTACACTAATTATAATTTTATTGGAAATATGGATAAAGAGAATTTGTTGTAAATATTGATTAGAGTTTTGCCCAATTTGTTGATGCTTTGAAAGTTTGAGAAGCACATTAATAATAATCTGTGATGGGAATGATCTCTGGGCTGACTTGTCTGCTTTGTGGTGTCTGGCGCTCGTCGTGTGCGGTCTTTGCTTCTACTCGGCATTAACTATGGTCTTGTTGCTTCTGTTCTTGTAACTTTTATGCACATCCTCTTCATATCAGGGCTCATGCCACGGGCCTCATGGGCACATGTGACTTGTTCGTCATTACACGCTGACTTGATATGGGGGATGGGATTGAACGAAACTCATACGTCACTGGTGTTTTGGGATCCAATCCAAACCCTTGACAGTTTGCAAGGGAATGAATGTGAAAATCACTGCCACTCAACCTTTCAACCAACCAACCAACCTTCCTGCACCCACCCACCCAGTCAACAAACCAATCCACCACTACCACCATCACCACCACCCACGAGGCTGCTGCTGGCATGCTTGGACAGCGGAGCACAGGGCACGGGCACTGCCGGGCGGCGGGAGCACCTGCTGTCCTGTTGCTGTGCCTGGTACTGCTGCTGCTGGTCACATGCTGCTGTGCTACTGGTGACCTGGTGACGGTGCTGGAGCTGTCGGGTAAGGCCACCAACTGGGCACTAATGGTGGGCATTAAACTGGCATGTGGGTCACTCACCTCACCACCAGGCTTGGCTAACCTCACCTCAAGGCTTCACACAAGGCTGCCTGAGGCAGGCACTTTCTGGATGGCCCAGTATGGGCAGCAGCGACTGCAACGGCTTACACCGGGCATGCACAACGGGGCATGGGCTGACTGACACTACTGCTGCTGGGCTGTTGACTGGGCTGCTACTTCTGCTGCTGCTGCTGCTGCTGCTGCTGCTGCCACCTTCAGGGCACATGGCACAACCAGCTTCTTGGAGGCACTTACATGCTGCTTAAGGCTAACAATCAAAACTTGGCACTCCATGCTGACTGGCAAGATGAGGTTGGACGGGGAATTAGTAATGGTCAGCTCTCCACCACAGGCTCAGACTGGACCCTGCAGCAGCTCAGCCCATGGTGGGCATCAGTGTTACCAGCCCTCTCACGCTACCAACATCATCATCGCCCTCCGGCCTTTCGCCCACCTGCCCTCCAACCATCCATGGCCCATCTGCCCTCTGTGCGGTCTTCGCTGTCTTCGGGCAGTGGCATAGCGGGTTCCGGCACCGGTGGGTCAGGCGCTGGACGTCCTCTGGGTAACTCGTCGCCAGGGAAGGGAGTAGATGGTGTAGGTGGAAGGGTGGGAGGAAGCGCCAGTCCTCGGCTTCCTCTTCAACTTCCACTAGACCAGATGACGCTGGTTGCAGCCCTCGGGAAGGAAGTGTCTCCACAGATGGTGCAGGCATTACAAGCTGTTGCTGCACGACGTGAGAGCTTCTCCTCGGCGGCCAAGCTGTATGCAGTCTCTGTGACCACGCTCTGGCGGTACTCCAAAAAGCTTGGACTGTCAGACCCCTCCTGCAAATGATTGGGAGGGGCTTGAGGCCACATTTCCCCCCGCTCATATGCTCACTGATTAGCCTTTTTGCTCACGTATCTTGGGGAGATTCCCCATACTTTTAACTGCTCACAAATGACAGGAGGGCCACTTGGCCCAGCTCAATGTCTGCATGTATCCTGTATGTACACTTAAGCAATGACTCATCCAATATACTCCACAGTTTGCTCACTTACAATATCATATATCCGTTTATAGCTTTGACAGGTGAATAAATAAGGTTTTGCAGGTAATTTGTGTTTGTTTTTTCCTCTAAATAAGATTTGGAGCATTACTAGAGATCAAAAGAAAATATTTTTTTTATAAAAAGTCCTCATTAGTTGGACATTTTGAAGTTCAAGTATAATACTATATAGATTTAAAAGTTTTAAGAAAAAATAATGGAAAATTTGCTAGTCTAAGTAGGTGAGGACACAGTAGTTTTCTGAAAATAGGATGAGGCTGGGGAGAGGGGGGAATGTGTGAGGTGTGGGCAGGAGGCTGACCTCTGCTGTTTTCTTGCCCGCAGGGTCGGTGTGTCGGTGGGGCGCAGGAGACCCCCCCTCGTTGGAGTCGCTCCTGGCAGGGCCTTACACCCCTCCAGGCCCCCCCACTCCTGCTTCCTCCCCTCCACACCCTGTCCTTCCAGCATCCCCCCTCTCACCCTCATCTATCCTCCCGTATCCTATGCATCCCCCGCCCCCAGCCTATCTTGCCCATAAGGGATGGCCTCCTCAGTTCCGCAGGATGTCTCCAAACATGCTTATGGCTATAGAGGCTGTGCGGTCGGGAAAAATGGGTTTCACGCAAGCTGGAAAAGCGTTTAGTGTCAACGGTCGCACACTGTGGGTGTACTACCGTAAATTGGGTTACGAAGTCCACAACACTTTCCGAGGGAGAAGGCAGAAAGGCTCCATTAACACCACCATTGAAGCCCCAACTGACATGCAAAATATTAATTGTGCAGGGTCTTCACATCAACAAATTATATCTGATACATTAGTTCCAGAACAAGAAGATATGTCTCTGGCAGCTACTAATGATCAGATAGCCGGAGCTCCAATGAGTGAATCTGTACCCCCAATGGAACAATCTTGTATATATGGTTCTCACCAGCCAACATCTGAGATCCCCAATGATGACATGCAAGCAGATGATGCATCTAGAGCCCTTCAGTCATTATTGGAATCTTATAATTTGCGAAATATCTGGACAAACCCGACTTAAATATTTCGGATAATTTAAAGAGCTTTGCACAGGCCATGGATCGCTTAGTCTTCTCATTATTTCCTTGATTTTTTATTCATATTTAGGGTTTATTTTTGTAATAAGGGAATAATTTAAGTTTCAAGTGGACTTCTATACATTCCCAATAAGAATTTGACTTGATATTCATCTTCTTTTAACTCTATTTCCCATTGGAAATCTGTGATACAAAGAATCTCTTCATTTTAGCCCTTGAGATGTAAAAGAATCTCAGTACATTGATGTGATGACGTGATCTCACAGCACTAACTACTTACTACTAGCATGTTTGTTCCATTTAAAAAAGTTGGTGTTAATCTGTGATGTAATCCTAGTTGGTTTTTTTCACCAGACTCTCCCTATGATTAGATATTTTAAAATGCATTTATTTTTAAAAATATTAATTGGCAGATAGGTAAGCTTTGTAGGATCTGAAAGGCTGCCAACAATAGCAAAATAAAACTTGTGGAGCAAGCTTTTATTGGGACAATTTTTTACTCTGTTATTATCTCATGACATGATAAAGGATTTTTTTTTTTTTTTACGCTGGTCATCTACATAAGTAGGGTTACCCCTCCTCCCCTTCCCCACACGAAAAAAGAGGAAACACATTCATCGTCATTCATTCAATCACTGTCTTGCCTGAAGTGTGCTGGCATCACAGTTCAGATGACCTTCCAAACTGCTTCAGAGTGCAAGCACTGTATGTCCCACCTCCAAGATTATAACATTCTCACCTCATCATCAGAGTGCAGACACTATTTCCCACCTTCAGGACTATAGGACTATAACATTCCTAATCCTCCAGAGTGCAGACACTGTACCTCCCAGGACTCAAGCTGAGTTAACTGGCTAAAGATCTTAATAGATAAAGTTGTTGTCCCCAACAAAGCTTGTTCTGCAGTGTGTTTTCTGCACAAGTAATGAGTGTACTTTTTAAACTAGACTTGGAGGGAGAATTGTCTTGCCTTCTTGAGTAGCAGCAGGTATTTCTGTTTTGTGCATGTTTTTGACTCGTCAGTGGTACAGTGGCTTGTGTTTGAGTGTCACATTGTGTAGGGGTTTTCTGTCCTCAGTTCATAAATTTTTATAAGTTTTCAATTCCTGATGAGTTGAAGAAAACTTAACCATTTTTAATTAGATCTGTAGCCTCTTTAAAGACTGAATTTCATTATGATATATGTTATATTCAGTTTTAAGTAAGTAATCCTCTTTTTGTACTTTGGTGCAATTTGTTCTGAGCTTTGGAGACTATAACAGGGAAATATCTTATGACATTGATTAGTTATTATTGTTGCAAAATCTCTTTTGAGTTGTAAAGCAATCCTTTGGCATGGAATGATTGCTCTGTGTTTGTAAGCCACCGGGATGTACCACTGACGAGAGTTTTCTCCACTGCAGGGGTCGTGGGTGTCGTGGGCCTCCTTCCCCCCCAATCTTCTGCCAGCCAACAACTCTATATGTATCCTAACTCAGCATATCCAAAACTTCAGGCAGCTAATGGCTCTACCATAACTATCCGCAACGGTACCCCCCAGAGTTTCTTGCGTGCCATAGATGAGGTGCGGGAGGGCAGAATGGGATTCTGTAAGGCTGGTCGCCTCTATGGGGTAAGCCATGCATCTCTACAAAAGTATTATAAAGCAATGGGATATAGTCTGCGTAACCAGACGCACAATCCTAACTTTAGAAAACGTCCTGACGGTGTTCCTCTGGAGCCTCGACGGCGATACTGTTCAGTCCCAACTGCTCAAGCTGACAACTCATACTCGGTAGCAAATCCTTTATTCTTTCCTCACATCATGATGAACCAAAGCAGCAACTCCCAAAGTCAAGAGCAAGATGGCACATTCATAGGAATACAACCAAAGTCAGTAGGTCATTTAAGAGAGCAGCACCACGAGACTGGAGAGACATCTCGTGACCCTGCTGCTGAACAACACCTCACTATATTTCAACCACAGACTCAGCAGTCAGCAGCTTCTGGTGGTCAGACTTTCCAGAGTCCTTGCTCCTCCTCCCCATACCCTACTGTTGCCAAGCCGTGAATATATCTTAAGCTCCCGCTTCATTCGTAAACACATTAATGCAGTTAGAAGGACCCATTGCAAAGTGTTAATTAGTTTCACTGAAGGAAAAGATGAAATGATTTTTGGTTGCTTGCATAATAAATTATTTGTATTTTAATACTAAATTTATTTATATAACTACATAGTATAAAAACAATTCTGAATAAGAATTGCATTTATTTAAAGCCTTTAAAACAACCACTTGGTTATTAGTGGAAAGCCTTAGACTAATTTTTTTCATAGCTTAGAGTATGATTTAGATATTTTAGATAAAATAATTTTTGAGAAATACCATAAAAAATTTCTTAGCCGACTTACTGTATTTATTTATTTATGGATTTTCCCCACACAAGATAAGTTAACTTGGTGCTGAGCCACCTAGTCATGGGTCAGAGACACTGCCCACGGTCACAGATACCATCAACAGGGCATTTACTTCTGTGCTAAGCAGAGTTGATACAGGAAGTCCTTGACTTAAAAACACGTTAAGAATTTTCTGTATTGTGTATAATATCAATATTGTATCATTATTATATACAATACAGAAGGTCAACAGCATGTTTGTAAGTTGAAGAATTTTGTATTATGAATATCATACACAATTCAGGAGGTCCCCAATGTGTTTGTAAGTTGAGGACTTACTGTATATGCGAGTTAGAAGTGGTGCTCACTGGTCAGTTTATCTTCTCGGCAATCTTGGACTCGCCTTGTCATGTGAAAGATGAAGAGTTGGGTTGTGGTTGAAAGTTCCAAGGATGTTTGTAGTTGATGTGTTAACCTGTAATGAATAAGGAGGGTGGGAGGGTTAAGAGAAAACAATGGTGATTACTAGCAAAGAATAAGTCACATTGTTGTGTTTAATATAAGCACTGCAGTGTGATCCTTGGACAAAATAGAGGTTCAGGTATGTCTGACTATGTAGTTGATGTGTTCCTGGACCATGTCAGCTATACTAAGCTCAGTGCAGTTGATGTGCTCCTGGACCATGGCAGCTATACTAAGCTCAGTGCAGTTGATGTGCTCCTGGACCATGGCAGCTATACTAAGCTCAGTGCAGTTGATGTGCTCCTGGACCATGGCAGCTATACTAAGCTCAGTGCAGTTGATGTGCTCCTGGACCATGGCAGCTATACTAAGCTCAGTGCAGTTGATGTGCTCCTGGACCATGGCAGCTATACTAAGCTCAGTGCAGTTGATGTGCTCCTGGACCATGTCAGCTATACTAAGCTCAGTGCAGTTGATGTGCTCCTCGACCAAGGCAGCTATACTAAGCTCAGTGCAGTTAATGTGCTCCTGGACCATGGCAGCTATACTAAGCTCAGTGCAGTTGATGTGCTCCTGGACCATGGCAGCTATACTAAGCTCAGTGCAGTTGGTGTGCTCCTGGACCATGGCAGCTATACTAAGCTCAGTGCAGTTGATGTGCTCCTGGACCATGGCAGCTATACTAAGCTCAGTGCAGTTGATGTGCTCCTGGACCATGGCAGCTATACTAAGCTCAGTGCAGTTGATGTGCTCCTGGATCATGGCAGCTATACTAAGCTCAGTGCAGTTGATGTGTTCTTGGACCATGACAGCTATATTAAGCTCAATGCAGTTGATGTGTTCCTGGACCATGGCAGCTATACTAAGCTCAATGCAGTTGATATGCTCCTGGACCATGGCAGCTATATTAAGCTCAATGCAGTTGATGTGTTCCTGGACCATGGCAGCTATACTAAGCTCAATGCAGTTGATGTGTTCCTGGACCATGGCAGCTATACTAAGCTCAATGCAGTTGATGTGTTCATGGACCATGGCAGCTATATTAAGCTCAATGCAGTTGATGTGTTCCTGGACCATGGCAGCTATATTAAGCTCAGTGCAGTTGATGTGTTCCTGGACCATGGCAGCTATACTAAGCTCAATGCAGTTGATGTGTTCCTGGACCATGGCAGCTATATTAAGCTCAATGCAGTTGAAGTGTTCCTGGATCATGGCAGCTATACTAAGCTCAATGCAGTTGATGTGTTCCTGGACCATGGCAGCTATATTAAGCTCAATGCAGTTGATGTGTTCCTGGACCATGGCAGCTATACTAAGCTCAATGCAGTTGATGTGTTCTTGGACCATGGCAGCTATATTAAGCTCAATGCAGTTGATGTGTTCCTGGACCATGGCAGCTATACTAGGCTCAGTGCAGTTGTGTTCCTGGACCATGGCAGCTGTATTAAGCTCACTGCAGTTGATGTGTTCCTGGACCATGGTAGCTATATTAAGCTCAATGCAGTTGATGTGTTCCTGGACCATGGCAGCTATACTAAGTACAGTTGATGTGTTCCTGGACCATGGCAGCTATATTAAGCTCACTGCAGTTGATGTGTTCCTGGACCATGGCAGCTATACTAAGCTCAATGCAGTTGATGTGTGTTCCTGGACCATGGCAGCTATACTAAGCTCAATGCAGTTGATGTGTTCCTGGACCATGGCAGCTATACTAAGCTCAATGCAGTTGATGTGTTCCTGGACCATGGCAGCTATACTATGCTCACAGCTAAGCTCACAGCTAAATTCAGTTACTCCACAATCCATGTGATTCAGTTATGTGGTGTTTTTATTGCGTCAGTTATTCCTGTAAATGGTGAGGAATAAGACACACGTGCTACATCTGGGTATCTTTAGATATTTTGCCATCTATTGGCCTTATTAGTACAATACAAGGCCTTAATGTGAAGACTGTGTAACTACAGTAGGACCCCCATATCCCCAGGGATACGTTCCAAGGACTTGCCACGGATAGTAGTGAATCCTATATACATATGTCATTTTCATTTACATACCGATTATAAAGTTTAATTGATAAATTATGCACAATAAGTGGAGAATTATCACTTTTTCACTGGTGGGAAGCACTTCTTGGCCTCTCTTAGGCTCGGAATAACTTCGAGCATCACTACTTTTGCTCTTTGAGGCTATTATTAACAAAATTAAGGGTTATTTTTGGGCCACGGCAAACTGCAGATAACTGAAACTGTATATAAAGTTTGTACAGGACCCGCGGATACAGGGATCCCACTGTACGTACGTACAAAAGATGAGATAATCAGTCTGAGGGACAGATTACCTTGTCTTTTGTATAGAGTTCTACAGTCTTGATATTATGTCCTTGTATTAATAAAGCCACTGGATGGCAAAACATTTACTAATAAAAATACAGGAGGGCCCAGCACATGCAGCACCTCTTTTCGGTGTTCCACGTTTTCGTTGGCTTTCAGTTCAGCCATCGTTCCACCCACTGGTGGATATCTCCAGCAGGTGGAACATAATGAACAATGGCTCAGTCAAAAGGCAATGAAAACTTGGAACACCGAAAAGAAGGTGTATATGTGGAGGGCCCTCCTGTACCTAGATGTATAATTCTTCATCTTGTCGGTATTGCGCACCATTCATGTCTAACATGTAATTGGTGTTCATTATCTTGATGCTTTCATGCAACCCCTAATTGAAACCTGACCATAGAATTTCACTTAGAAGTGCTCATTCTTTCTAACAAATAATAAAGTAGATTAGAGCAACATTGAACAAGATTAAGCCAAAAAATTCCCAAGAGAAACTAAATTTCCTTGTATCTGTGGATTCAGGATTAAACAAATTTAGTAATTTAGATATGATTAATCTTCTTCTGTCCCAGATTCAGGACTGGAAAAGTCTTGCATCACCTCCAGGAATGTAATCCCACAGATTTAAGAGGCACATGAGTTTCCCTGTCTCCTAATATCATGTTTATTTTTCCACTATAATCTACCGTGTCCATAATTACTATTGCATTTGTTTTTGTATGCTTTCGTAAGGTGAAATCTAGGATTTTTCCTTAATTCATGGTCTAACTTAACAAATCTTTGCTCAGACTTCTGCAACACAATTATCCTGTACAACACAGTTGTCCTAAGTTATACCATGAATTAAGTAAAGATCCTGGACTTCACCTTATGGAAACAGACAAAGGAAATACGATAGTAATTATGGACGAGGTAGATTATAGGGGAAAAATAGCATTATTAGAAGACAGGGGAACTGATGTGCCCCTTAAGTGCTCAGCTGTACATTCCCTCACTGAGGATAAGGGGATACCAGTACAATAAAATTCAATATAATGGACCTTGAAATAATACACTGTTTTAATAATGGATAAATTGTGCTTTAATCTCATTTATTTTCACTATTTATTATATTATACATGTAACTGTTAATTGTGTATGCATTACTGTGTTAGGTATACAGGACTCGAGTGCTTTGTTTTTGTGGGGGCCTTTTTTATGTTATTGTGATTAAATGGGCACTGATGGGGGCTCCTGTTGGTTTGTTATATGGAGGGTTTACTGTCAACACACAGTGATGCACCTGTGAATGGTTTCAAGGGTTGTTGTAGCCTTGCCGTGTAATCTAAGGCTTCTTTGCACACTCATACTCTTCCACCAAACTGGGAAAATGCTGCTGCTTCTTCCCCAAACTCCCTATTTTCTCCTCTACTTTCCTCACTTCTGTTTTCAAGTTAAGCTTTTTTTCCTTTCCTTTCTCTTTCTTTGTTCTTTTTTTTTATTATCTTGACATTGTTAGTTCTTTGCTTATGAAATTGTGATAAGGCAATGATGGCAGCTTTTGAGGGACCAGAGCTAGAGCATGACACAGCCACATTGTTGTGAGATTCACCTGTAAAAGCTATCATGTGGTGACAGTGGTGGCCCATGCTAACCTCCCTATGGTGTATAGTGATATACCTAGTTGGATGACTCTTATTGGAAACCAGTGGTCCAGTGGTTAGCACACTACCCTGTGAGTTTCAGGACTCACTAGCCATGGGTTTAAACCTCCACCTGTTTTGTGATTTGTTACTTTATTGTTCCTTGCACATCTTCATTTCTATCTTATTCCCATTTTTGGTGTTGCATTCATTGAGGGAAATCACCCAAACAAGTATTTATCATGTGGCGACCTGTTCTGTACGATTGTGTGTGTGTGTGTGTGTGTGTGTGTGTGTTTGTTTTGTGTGTGTACATATATACATATACATGTATGTACTAACCTGTTTGTGTTGCTAGGGTCAGGTCATAGCTCCTGGCCCTGCCTCTTCACTGATCTCTACTAGGTCACTCTTCCTGCTCCATGAGCTTTATCATACCTCTTCTTAAAGCTATGTATGGATACTACCTCCACCACATCACACTCCAGACTGTTCCACTTCCTGACAAGTTTATGACTGAAGAAATGCTTCCTAACATCCCTCTGACTCTTCTGAGTCTTCAACTTGCACTTGTGACCCATTGTTGCTGTGTCCCATCCCTGGAACATCCTGTCTCTGTCCATCTTGTCAATCCCTCTCAGTATTTTATATGCCGTTATCATGTTCCTGTCTCTCCTGTCCTCTAGTGTCGTCAGGTCTATTTCTCTTAACCTCTCCTCATAGGACATGCCCCTTAGCTCCGGGACTAGTCTTGTTGCAAACCTTTGCACTTTCTCTAATTTCTTGATGTGCTTGACCAGGTGTAGGTGGGTGGGTGGGTAGGTGTGTGTGTGTGCATGCGTGCGTGCGTGCGTGCGTGTGTGTGTGTGTGTGTGTGTGTGCGTGCGTGCGTGCGTGCGTGCATGTATGTGTGCGTGTATGTGTGCGTGTGTGTACTCGCCTATTTGTGGTTGCAGGGGTTGATTCATAGCTCCTGGCCCCACCTTTTCACTGATTGCTTCTAGGTCCTCTCCCTGTTCCACATGAGCTTTATCAAACCTTGTCTTAAAACTATGTATGGTTCCTCTCCACTATGTAACTTTCTAGGCTATTCCACTTCCTGACAACTGATTGAAGAAATACTTCCTAACATCCCTTTGACTCATCTGGGTCTTCAACTTCCAGTTGTGACCCCTTGTTTCTGTGTCCCATCTCTGGAACATCCTGTTTTTGTCCACCTTGTCAATTTCTCGCAGTATTTTACATGTCATTATTATGTCTTCCCCTGACCCCTTCTGTCCTCCAGTGTCGTCAGGCCGATTTCCCTTAACCTTTCTTTGTAGGACAATCCCCTTAACTCTGGGACTAGTTACGTTGCAAACCTTTTCACTTTCTCTAATTTATTGACATGCTTGACCAGGTGTGGATTCCTAACTGGTGCTGCATACTCCAATATAGGCCTGAAGTATGTGGTGTACAGAGTTTTGAACGATTCCTTACTGAGGTATCAGAATGCTATTCTTAGGTTTGCCAGATGCCTGTATGCTGCAGCAGTTATCTGGTTGATGTGCACCTCAGTTGTTCTCAGTAATATACTCACCCCAAGATCTTTTTCCTTTAGTGAGGTTTGCAGTCTTTGGCCACCTAGACTATACTCTATCTGCAGTCTTCTTTGCCCTTCCCTAATCTTCGTGACTCTGCATTTGGCAGGGTTAAATTCAAGGAGCTAGTTGCTGGACCAGGCTTGTAGCTTGTCCAGGTCTCTCTGTAGTCCTGCCTGATCCTCGACCGATTTAATTCTCCTCATTAACTTCACATCATATGCAAACAGGGACACTTCTGAGTCTATCCCTTCTGTTGTGTCATTCACATATACCAAAAACAACACAGGTCCTAGGACTGATCCCTGTGAAACCCCGCTCATCACAGGCTCCCTCATCACGTACCATGAATCGTTGCCTCCCTATCAGGTATTCCTCTGATCCACTGCAGTGCCTTTCCTGTTATGTATGCCTGATCCTCTAGTTTTTGCATTAACCTCTTGTTAGGAAGGGTGTCGAAGGCCTTCTTGCAGTCCATGAAAATGCAGTCTATCCACCCCCCTCTCTTGTATCTTACCTCTTTTACCTTGTAATAAACCTCCAGTAGGTTTGTGACACAGGATTCTCCTTCTCTGAAACCGTGCTGGTTGTCGTTTATGAGCTCGTTTCTTTTTAGGTGCTCCACCACTCTCCTCCTGATAATCTTCTCCATGACTTTGCGTACTATACACGTCAGTGACACAGGTCTGTAGTTTAATGCCTCGTGTCTGTCTCATTTTTTAAAAACTGGGATTACATTTACCACCTTCCCAGTTTCAGTGGATGTGTTGAAGATTTTTGTTAGTGGCACATACAAAATCCCTGCTCCCTCTCTAAGGACCCACAGAGAGATGTCCAGTCCCACTGCCTTTAAGGTATCAAGTTCATATGGCAGCTTCTTGACCACCTCCTCGGTTGTGTGTATTTCATCCAGCACTTGTTGGCG